>PVHX01004897.1:0-119165 GCA_004024805.1 Geosciurus inauris | reverse complement strand
CCCTGGGGAAGGTGGGTGGGAGGAAGCACTTGGACCTTTTTGAGTCACAAAACTAAGACGGTGCAGATACAAGGACAGCATAGCCCATGGGATTATAGATACTCTGTCTTCTTCAGGCAAGTGACTAAAACAGGGACCAAACAGCTGGCTCCTGACAGATACCCAGTGTCCTTCCTGTGCTCGTAACATGTCAGCATTCCTCAGTTTGGAATCTGAACTCAGGAAAAGGTTTTTGATAAATTTGAGAGTGGGTAGAAGGCCATTTCATAAAGATCAAAAAGAACTTGATTTTAGCAGCACCTAGTGAGGATTAAATATGAAACTGCTGCATAACCAGAAACCACAGGTCCAAAGTGTTAGGCTGCGGCCCCCCACTGACCCAGGCAAGCCAGGAAGGTCAAGTTCACCATGGGAGACCCACTGTTGGACCATCCCATTCAACCCCAAATGGAATACGCTGTGTTGTATAAACAAGCCTTGGGTATCTTTTTCTTCAAGGTTGCCCACATTTGAATGCTAGCTAGAAAACATGCTCCCATGTGGAGAGGAATTTGGTTGCATTTGCATTTTTCCTTAGGTGAAGTTCCTTCCTGGTTCCTGGTTCACATTTTTCTATATGCTGCTTCTCAGTCGCTAGTTTCTTTATGTACACACAAAGATAACCGCTTTCGTGTGTCGAGTGTCTACTATGGCAGATGTGTTCACATGCTATAACACATTTGGTCCTAACTCAGAACCCAGAGAAGTCAACATGATAACCCTAGAGACCCTTAAGCGTCTATTTGTGCCTCCCTCCTCCTCCTCTTCCCAGTAGCCTGGCCCTCCCCATGGGGAGCTTGCCTTTGTGCCGTCAAACAGGGATGCCTCTCTCTCTCCTACCTGGAAAGGAACTTTTCTCTTGACTCAGCCACTCCCTCCAGCTTCATTCAGTTGGTTTCCTCCTTCTCTTCCTGTAGCTGCCATCTAGGGACTTCTTGGCCTCCTAGGAGCTAGATTCAGTCCACCAGAGACAGCTGTCTCTTCCCACTCCAACCCTCTATGAAATGCTCCCTCCTCCTTGGTCTTCCCCGCTCCTTGCTAGTCCTCCTCCTATTTCCCGCCCACCCCCCTTCATCTTTTATCCTGTAAAGATAAGCTCCAGCTCTAGGCGTGTTCTCTCTGCTAGACCATTAGATAAGTCTCCTCCAATGGGGGTTTCAGTGACAACCCTGCCATGTAGTCAGTACCAGAGGCCAGCAAATGGGGAGTACCTTGGGCTCCCACTTCTAGCCATTCCCTTGGTAGCCAAGCAGGTACTAAGTCCTGCTGGGCCTTCATTCTGGAGGTGTCCCCACCCCAGAGCTCCCTCCCCCAGATCCATCACTGTCCGTGGCTCCGCCTCTTCCTCTTTCTAGTTACCCCAGTCTTCAGGCCATCCTGCACTCAAGGATGGATACCCCACCTTTCCTTAGGTCAACCCCTATTCGGGAGTCTGCTGTGACCCCTTGGATCATTGGCCCACCTGATGCTCCAGGCTCTCTCCATACTGCCACCTGATCTTCACTGTTGCTTCTTTCCTTTGCCCCTGCTGTGTGCTCTTGGGCTTCTGTTAAGCAGATCTCCTGAGGTCCCCCCCAACACCCTCTCACACTGGTTCTGTGTAAGGTGTTCTCTTACCCAAGCATCCCTCTGCTTTCTTCCCATCTCTCATCTCTATCTATCTTCCTAGGCTGGGCTCAAATCCTACTTCTCTTATTTCTGAAAATTAATAAATTGTGTTATCTCTTAGAATAACATACTCATTGGAAAAATGTGTTTTAAACAAAAGGAAAGTATAAACAGAGATAAAAGTCACGTATAATTCCATAATCTAAAAGTTACTGTGGTATGTGTGTCTTTCAGGGATTAAATGTGCATGCATATATAGGGCTGTGTTATTTTTACCTAGAGGTATTATGCAATTATTTTGTCTTTGTTCTCTAGCCACTGTATTATGAGAATTTTCCCATTCCGCCAATTTGTCTTTAAATAGCATTTTTAACAGCTATATGATAACCCATCCTATTGATATACAACTGATTGATTTAGTCTCTGCCACTGAAGGTCATTTTGTGGCTTCTGCCTTTTCAGTCTTATAAATAACAAATGACCTTGTCCCTTAACTCTAGCTATTTGTTTTCTGTAACAAATGATGTAGTATTCATTATGATCCAGATGCACAGTGTATTTATCGTGTGTCTGCTAGATATTTATCGTGTGCCAGCCTCTATATTCAGTGTTTTTCTTTCACACTTAGGCCTCAGAGCCACCTGGATAGGAGATATTATCTGTATCCCATGTCACTTAAGTTACCTAGTTGGTGGGTTATGAGATCCAGATTTTGATTCAGCCTTGATCCCAAATCCAACCTGCATTACTCTGTCCTCCATGGTGGCATTAACCAGGGGTGTGCATCAGTGGGAAAGCACTAAGAGCTAATGAGGGGAATGGATGGTTCCATTTATTCTATTACCATTTCTAGCTGAGATATAGGACCCTCCGGGGATTTGATGGATACTTCTTACACCTAATCAGAGCTGCAGTGGACTTTCTCATTTTATAAATGAGGGCACTGAGAGGTTCAAGGAGCATCCTCAGCATCAGGCTAGAAGCTATATTGGGTGGCCTTTGATAAATGCATCTTTAAAAGATTACTGACTATGATATACTGTCTTTATAGATTGTTGGGCCAATGTAGACATGGGTAATGTAGAAATGTACATATCGTCTTTCTTGGCTAATATGTCAGACTTTGTGGCTATAAGGAGTGCAGTACATGTTGTCTTGTGCCATGTGGCAGTTTCTAGCCACCATACCCTGTCCATGTTGGAGCAGAACCATTGTGCACCTGTGCCTACCTTGGTTTACTTCAGGGAGAAGAGAGCCATGAGAAGGGGGTGACTTCAGCCTAGGATTCTGCTCCCCGGAGTCTTAGAACTTCAACTTTTCCTTCAGGTTACCTGGGTCTCTTCTTTAGGCAGATATTTCGCACACTATAGAATAACTGGTGGGGTGTGGGGTGTGCAGAGTTTCAACACATTTTGCCTTGATTTAACAGGGCTGCCATGACCCAGTAAATCTGAGTTACTAACAAGTTTCCCGGTGATGCTGATGCTGCTGGCTAGGGACTACCTATTGCCAACCACTATCGTAGATCATTAAAACAATATTGGGGTTGGCGCTGAGGGGTAGAGTGCTTGCCTAGATGTGCTAAGTCCTGCATTTGATCCCGAACACTGGAAAAAATAATTGGATAGCAGCTCATGCTATTAACTGTGTTATCTTTGTTCTTTCTATTTAAAATGGCAAGATCTGTGTGATTCGAATTATTCATGTTGTACATCATTTGAAATCCAAAATGCACATGGCATTTTGTCTCAGCCTAGGCAATGGCCTATGCCTCTTCCCTTAATGCTCAGCCTCAGCCCTGTAGCTGCAGTATGAACCCCACCCCACACCTGAGCCTGTTCTTCCCAACTTGCAATGAGCCAGAAGCTCCAGCTAAGCAAAGCAGAAGGCTGCCTTAGTTGTGCTGTCCAGGATCTAGGATGTAGCAGGTGAGGCAGGCCCTGCACTGTCCCTTTGCTAGCCTTTGACTCTTGCTTCTTCATAGAAACTGCTTCACTGCTCTGTCCCTAGGTGGTATCGGGGATCTGTTTAAACTGCCACAAACTTCCGCCAAACCCTAATATCTAACTCTTTTTTTTTGGGGGGTACGGGGGATTGAACTCAGGGGCACTCGACCACTGAGCCACATCCCCAGCCCTATTTTGTGTTTTATGTAGAGACAGGGTCTCACTGAGTTGCTTTGTGCCTTGCCATTGCTGAGGCTGGCTTTGAATTTGCGATTCTCCTGTCTCAGCCTCCCAAAGTGCTGGGATTACAGGCATACTAATATCTAACTCTTGACACACAGAAATCTCTGTTGCCTGGGACTTCTTCCCCATCCCTACCACCAGACCATCAGATCTGAGACCCTGGCAGCCAGTTTGGGTGGAGTTGACTTTGTTGCACCCCTTCTGACTCTGAAATTGGGTTGTCATTCTTCTCCGTCCTCTGCTGAGAAAGTCCCCAAAGCCCACTAGTTCTGCTGATGTGAATGTGGCTGTGTTGTCAGTGGGAAGCTGCCCCTGGCCCAGCTGACAGGAAGAGTCCAATCTTCCTAGTAGAATTTCTCAAACTCAGCAATATTGCTATTGGAGACCAGGGCATTCTTTGTTACAGGGAGCTGTCCTGTGCATTGTGGTATGTTTAGCAGCATCCTTGGCTTCTACTCACTAGATGCCTACAGCACCTCACTCTCTGACTGTCACAACTAAAAACATCTCTAGACATTGCTAGATGTCCCCTGGGGAAGTAACCTCTCCTCTCCCTGCACTGAGAACCCACTTTGGAGCACCAAGTCCACTTAGCAGGTTACTGTTGTGAGGAAAACTTTCACTCATTTAGTCCTCACAGCAGCTCCATGGAATGAGTGGCATTAGTTACCCACATTTTATACATGAGGAACCTGACGACAGAAGAGGTTATGTACGTGCGAGTGGATAATGTCGTAAGTGCTGGGGCCAGAACCTGAATCCAGGTTGGTCTGACGTCAGAGCCCATGCTCTTAGTGATATATGGTCACAAAGGAAAGAAATCCAGGGACAGGATTTATTTTAAGGATACAAGGAGATAGTTTACAGGCAGCTGTGAGCAAGAAAAGATGTTTGCCTGGACCACACGGAAATGGACTGCAAGGTTGAGAGCCAAGTTCATACTCTCCTCTCTGCATGCCCTGTGGCCTGGCTTGTGCCTGCATCATCTGCACAGTGACTTCCCCTCCTGGTGTCTGCTTTCCCTGTAGCTTCAGTGCCAACCCCAGATTCCCAACCATCTTAAAGTCCCTCATTATCTGAAATTCAGATTTCCAAGACAGACAATGCGATTGACTGAAGTCTGGTGAGCCATTGTTCCTGAGCCAGTTAGCTGTGTGTCTTTGGTGTAGGGTAGATGAGAAGAGGAAGTGATTGGTGTCCCTCACACTTCTGTGCTCTTGTCACTGCCTCTTAGCTACCCTTGTTCAGTGGTCACTACAGCAAAAGAGGCCAATTTTTCCCAACCCCTTGGCGGCAACGATTTTACCTAGTAGTACCTAGGCTACAGCTTCCTACCAAGTGAAACTGCAGGAAATTTGAACAGACACATCTGTTCCTTCCATTTAGCAAACAAGAAGAGCCAATCAGCCCCCTAGAAATTGATCTTTACCAACATTTAATGAAGAGTTAGCTAGTTAATAGCCCACGACAAATCCAAAGGCTGTTGGGGGTCTGACAACCCAGACATTAACAGCAGCAGTGGCCAATTTCCAAGAGATTACTGACATTCTGGGCCACTCGGGAAGACATCCGGGAGAAAATATTCAGAGCAGGGGAGGGAGGAGGGAAAAGAAGAAATGACAGCTTAGTAATGTGTAATGACTTGGCATCTCTGAGCAAGAGCAAAGTTGCACATGGAGCCTTTTAATCATAGAATAGTTCAGGACCAAAGGGGCAGCAAATGTTGGTGGAATTTCCTCTAGCTCAGAACAAATCCAATAGGTCTCCAAGAACCCTGGTATTATCTAGGGCGTTTCCAGGGGTTGTTGCCTCATGACTGGGTGGCCAAAAGTCGATGGGACTTATCTCAAACCAATACATATAGGTAACTGTCACATGCAGATGAGTGTGAACTTTTGCTTTTGGTCTCCTGGGGAGTTCATGGACTTTGTTCAGCAATGCTGTTGTCCCTCTCAGTCCTCAGCTCCTGGGGCATGTATAGGGCCATAGGTAGGCATTCAGTAGGCATGGATAATGTACCCACAGTGGACCAGGCAAACTGGCTGGCTGCTGCCCTTGAGGAGTTATTGGTTGCAGAGGGATGACCAATTTGAGAGCAGACAGTTGGCAATGCAGTGTGGTGGGAGAACCCTATTGTAGGGTGTCTCCTTGCAGAGGTGGTGTTGTTGTACATCTGTGGAGGCTTGGTGCCGCCATGCAGAGACTCATGAACTGGGCTACTCCAGCAGCTCAGACTGGCTGGCATGGCAGGAAGTGGTCAGAGCCATTGTCCTCACTTCCTGCATCTGAGCCATCAATAAATGTTCTCAGCTCTGTTTGCAGATAACATCCCAGTTCATCACATCTCCCATCTCTGGCCCTCTGTGCAGGTCCTGGCTACCATTGCCACCAGCAATGCCTGCAGCCATCCTATAATTCATTACTTTCTCTCCTACCAGCAATGCCTGCATCTACCTCATAATCTATCACTCTTTTAGCCACCAGCAATGCCTGCGTTCACTCCCTAATCCATCACTCACTCAGCCACCAGAATCATCTTTTAGGCCCTGTCCCTACCTACTTTATTTTGGTGGCTTTCCATTCCACTTGACGTGGAACCCAGACTGCTTGTCACAAACATGGGAGATCACCTGCCTTCCTGTCTGACCTGTGTCCTTCTGTTCTGTCCTGCTCATTGTGCTACAGGCATCCGACCCCTCTTGCCGTTCCCAAAGTCACACTCCCGTCTAAGACATGCATAGTTGCTCTTCCGTCTTCTACAGCACTCAGCTTCTGCCTCTTCAGAGCAGACCCCTTGACCACCATCCACCATTGCCTCCCACCCCTGGCACCCCAGTCCCTGTTTCATTTCTCCATAATATTTATTATTGCCTGGAATTGCCTTGTTCATTTCTTTGGCTGTGGTAGAGGTGTAAATAACCAGGAGAACGAGATAAGAAATATATTATGCTCAGAAACCTGAATAAGGTGAAGCTTTGTTGGGAAGGTGACATTTGAGCTGGAATTTGAAACAGAGGTGTGATTTACTGGGTTGTGATATGGATGGAGGGATTTTAGGAGAGGAAACAGTATAGGTGAAGGCACAGAGGCTATGCCTTAGCATAGGTCAACCTAAGGACACAGCTTTTGGGCAGTGTACCTGTAGTAGGCTGGATTTCAGGAGGAAGGCAAAGATGGGAGCTGCTAGGTGATCTGGACATCGTCCTGTGGGGAGTAGGGGTCAGCACTGCACAGGGAGGGATGTGCTAGATCTCCTGGATTCATTCAGGGGAAACAAATGGAGTTTAAAAGCAGAGTTGAGTTACAGGTTTTTTAAATAGGCACAAGTAGCTGAGAGTCAAGCCTAGTGAGGAAGGGTGAGTGTGTCAAGAATAAGAGCTTCGGCCAGAGCTGAGAGTAAAAGAAGCACTCTGGCCTAGCACATCTTGTTTTCTAACCTGTCTTGAACAGCCACATGGCACTCTTGTGTGTGCTGGTGCTGGATTTGTGCTTGCCTTTGAGAGATCAGAAATGGCAGAGAGAAGAGTCATGAAATCAGCAGACGAATTGTTCAGGAGGACATACATTTTCCACTGATGGTTGCCTCCTTCCTCTTCTAGCTCAGGCTAGACAGAAGCAAGGGTGCTGCCTGACCAGTGTCAGATGTTCTTTGTGATTCCAAAGCGATGATGCTTTTTGTAAACATCCAGATGTCTGTGCTATTTTGGGCGGATGTTCTGGGGAGCAGGTGGTGATGACCTCACAAGGGTGTGACTTTAGAGACCAAATGACATGGCCACTGGAAGTAAAGCAGGCTCGGATCTGGCAGTCCTGAGTCCCAGGGCTCTCAAATTCACACCAAAAGCAGTATCCCCCTGTTCATGGACCCCATGCTGCCCGTATCTGAATCACTACCATGTCCTTAGCCCCTGCCTGCCCAAGCTGCTGAGTGGGCAGAACTGGGGTGATTGGCATGGGAAATTGAGGGAACTGTCCTTGGACAGAATGCCTCCATGTGGCTGGACACCTGCCCGTTCCCTATGTGGGAATGGAGTCAGTACTATGTAGGGGTCTCCGTCTCCACTCTGAGCATCTGCTTCTTCATCTTAGGAAAAAAAGAGAGCGATACAGACCTGGCAGAGCTGGAGGAGAACTGAGTGCAATGCTGCGCACTGTGGCTTTTGCATTGCATAAGGCGCGGTATGAATGTTCACTGTCGTGGCAGCAGGTATCCAGAGCATGGGTCCCCAGCCTAGAGTGGTGTAAGAATTGGAGGGAGCCTTGGGGACTTCAGGTCAAACTCCAAGCTACTAAAAGAGTTCTTGCTCAGGGGTTTCCAGCAAATAGTCACATAGCCTCTGCTTGGGTACCTCCAGCCATGGAGAGATTGCCACTCCAGAGTTCTTTATTCCACACAGCGGTCAATGCTGAGATGCCTAAGCTTACCTGGGGCCTGACTCCATGTAATTCTTAAGTTCTGGTTTTTCCCTGTAGACCTGTTCTACCCTGCATGATAGCCATTCTGGATGTGATTATTGACCACTTGAAATGTGACTATTCCAAATTGACGTGTGCTATATGAAGTACACACTAGAATTTCAAAGACTTAACATGAAAACAGGAATATAGACTATCATTAATAAACATATACATATATCAACCTATCTTTTATTTATGTTAATATATTTTATACTAATTTTTATGTTTTCAAATAGTACTTTGGATATATTGACTTAAATAAAATTTATTATGACAATTTCACTTGTTTCTTTTCACTATTATAAAGTGGCTACTGGTAAATTTTAAATTACATATGTGACTCAAATTATACTTCTATTGGACAGTGCTATCCTAGAACCATACAAAATAAACTGGATTTAGTCCTTTTCTCCAACAACCTTTCCAATGTTTTAAGATATATATCCTGTGCCCTGAAGTCTATCCTTGTCATTTATTCACAAGCATTCATTTTGTACCTACTGTGTGCCAGGTCCTGTGTGTTAGATACTAAGGTCGTATATTAGTCTGTTTCCCATTGCTATGACAAAATACCTGAGTCTGAGAAACTTATAAAGAAAAGAGTACGACTTAGTTTTGGATTCTGAAAGTCCAAACAGCACGATGCTTGCTGGCTCTGCTAAGGGGTCCCCTGGCTGCATCACACCCTTGCAGATGGCATTATGATGGGGGCGTATGTGAGAGGAGAGATCACATGAGAAAACAGGAAGCTGGAGAGTAGAGGGGATGCTCATTTTATAAGAATACCTCTTGAAGGAACTAACTTAGTGTCCCATGAGAATGGTTATCTTCATCCCTTCCAAGGGCAGAACCCCTAATGGCCTGACTCTCTTTAGCCAATAGTTCCTAAAGCTTCCACCACCTCTTACCATCAGCATTCTGGAGAGCAACACATGAACCTTTGGGAGAAAACCACATCCACACCAGAGCAGGATAGATGTGATGATGAGCAAGAAGGGCATGGTCTCTTCTGGAGTAACAATTCAATAGGGGACATGGATCTCCATCAAGTCACAAGCAGGGCTGGGTATGGTGGTACACACCTGTAATCCCAGCTGAGGCTGAGGCAGGAGGATCTCAAGTTGGAGGCCAGACTCAGCAAGTTAGAGAGGGCCTAAGCAAATTAGAGAGACCCTGTCTCAAAAAAAAAAAAGTCATAGCAAGATTGTGGTTCCATATGTAGCCACAGGACCCCATTTTCCTCTTATAAGTGCAGTTCTTAATTTTACAGCAGATTTAGATGTACAGAAAAGTTGTGAAGATGATAGTACAGAGTTCTCATATACCCCAGAGCAAGTTTCTCCTATCATTAGCATGTCATATTTGTGTATTATTATGGTGTATTTGTCACAATAAATGAACCAATAATGTATTTTTATTGACTAAAGTCCATGCTTTATTCAGCTTTTCTTTTCTTTCCTTCCTTCCTTGTTTCTTTCTTTCTCTCTCTCTCTCTCCCTCCCTCCCTCCCTCCCTCCCTCCCTCCCTCCCTTCCTCCCTTCCTTCCTTCCTTCCTTCCGCAGTGCTTGGATTGAACCCAGGATCTTATACATGCCAGCCAAATACACTACCACTAAGCCACATCCCCAGCCCTTTATCCAGATGTCTTAATTTTTTTTAAATTTTTTTTTAGTTGTTGATGGATCTTTATTTTATTCATTTATTATTTATATGTGGGGCTGAGGATTGAACCCAGGATCTCATGCATGCTAGGCAAGCGCTCTACCACTGAGCTACAGCCCCAGCCCCAGATGTCTTAATTTTTAGCTGATATCATTTTCCTGTCTCAGGATACCAGCTGGGACATCACATTACATTTAGTTGTCTCGTTTACTTAGGCTCTTGGTGACTGTAACAGTTCCTCAGACTTTCCTTGTTTTTGATGACCAGGACAGATTTGAGGAGTCCTGATCAGGCACTTTACAGATGATCCCTCGGAGGTGATTTTCTCATGAGTTGGGTGTTTTGGGAGAGAAGAACCCAGAGCTCCATCCCAATCACATCCTGTCAAGGGCACATGCTGTTGACAAGACGTGTTGCTGTTGATATGGACCCTGATCACCTGGCCCAGGGAGTTTGTCTGCTCTCTCTGCTGGTCCGTCTCTTCCCCCTGGTCCATCCTGTGCTCTTCAGGAGGCAGTCATTATGTGCAGCCCCAATTAGAGTGCAGAGTTAGGCTCCCCCTCCTTGAGAGGGGACCATCTATGTATGTGATTTGGAATTCTTCTGCATGGGAGATTTGTCTGTTGCAACTGCTTATTTATTCAATTGTGGATTTAGATATTTAATTCATACTTTGGTTTTTAATCTGATACTTTATTCTGTTGCTTACATTATTCCATATTTGGCCACTGGGGACCCTTTCAGTTCACTCTTGTTCCCTTTGACACACTTTCAATTGTCTTTTTTGATCAATTACTTAATTTCTGGCACTATGAGATACTCCATTCTGATCCTGTATTAAGATGGGGATATTTTGGAGCCCATCCTATGAAATCATTCTGAAGTTTGAGTTACAGCAGGTAATGCTTTTTCCCTCTGTATGCTCCTATATATAACCTATTTGTTTTTGTCTTTTTAAAATAACTATATTACCACACTGAACCTGTTCTCAAGCAAAAAGGATCCCAGGTCTTTTTTTCCTTTGAAACTCTTCTCAAGTCCAAGCTCCCTGTACTGTTATTTGTGTAATATTTTTCCCCCTCTAAATATAGAACTTTCCTTGCTGATTCTTATGTAGTATATTCAAGTTCCTTGTTGTAGCCAGTTGCCATCTCCTGGACTCTGGATTCATAAATTCCACTTTATACTCCTCCCTGATTTGACAAACAGGTCTCTTTGGTGTGTCAGACAAGGCAGAGATGGAGGCTCATGTAGTCCCTGTAGCTTGCTGGGCCCAGCAGTAATTGGTGTCTGCATGTCGCCCCTCCCTTGGCCAGCATGCCACCATCTTGAACCCTGGCTCTCAGGAAAGATATTGTTAGGTGAGACTCATTGTCTTTCTGTGCCCCCCCCCCATTTATTGAATCTAGTGACATTATGAAAAGAAGATTGAGGTTACTTAGATTCAATTTGTTTTTAGTAAATCCATTTGTATTCATATTTATTACTTTTTCTTAAGGATTCATAAACCACTGGTTAACTTCATAATTTTGCAGATGCCATTTCCAGAATCTGCTTATCAGTCCTTAAAACCTGGGCAGTTGCCCAGTATCAGTCTTGTGGCATTTTCTCCGTATTTCCATTTGTACTGTGTGATCTCTATGTTCTTCTGCAGTTCTGTCTGCATCCAGTACCCAGGGCAAACAAAGGGACTTGAAGTCATTTGAAGATAGATTTAAAAGTCTTTTCCTTATTTTCTTTATTTCTGAGTTCTTGTTCTTCCTGACCATATTTGTTCAGCCTTTGGGGGTTTAAGAACATTTGAAGAGGGAAAAAAATATACTAAAAAAAATGATTTCTCGCCTATTGATCTGCTCTGAATCGAAGACCCATTCTTGGCCACTGCATCTTCCTGCTCCAAAAATGTCTTTCTAAGGACCTTTTTGGAACCTCAGCCCCTTGTAGGCTACGGCAGGGCCAACCCTTTGCTTGAACTTCCTACCACTCCTCTTTATCCATCCTTAGGTTGGATGGATAGGTTACTCCTTCTATCAGTTGTCTCTAGAAATTCTAAGCCGATCCAAGAATTCCCAAACTCTTGACAGAGCTTGCTCTCTGTTTCCCTCTTGTGTGATATTAGAGTGTTGACTTCTCTTGGCTTCCTTCTCTCTAGAGCCATATTCCCTACAATTTCCCTTTCAAACTGAAATTCTCTCCTAATGTCAGAGCAGGTCCATGCAGATCTGCCCTGCTTTCCCCCATTAGTGAGCAGAGGCACCTTTCCTAAGAGAGCCTTAGGGGCAGTGGGTCCAGGAGCACATGGACCCTGTGATCCTCCAGTTGAACTCCAGCATCTGATGTTGCATAAAGAGAACAAGATCAGCCCTCCCTGGATGTGTCTGGAAGCGGTTGCCTTTCACTTTTCTTGACAGAGACATGCAGCTGATTATTTCATAAAGGGTAGACAGACTATTGTGCCACTTTCTCCCTCCAGCCAGAAAATGCCCTCCCAAAGATTTCCAAGTCCACCTGTCTGTCGCCTTGCCGAAGGGAGCCCTTACCTGGCAGTTGCCCTTCTCATTTGTCAGCGTGCTCAGCCTGCAGCTCTGCGTAACCTATCTCAGGAGCATGGCAGCACGAATGCTGGCTCACTGTTGCTGGAAGCCCAGGGTGCTGAGGCCTGATATCCACCTGGACTGAAAATAAGAATACTCGAGCTGAAGCCAGGCTGCAGAGAGAAGGGTGGATCCTACACCTCCTTGCCCACTGTAGCCTGGCAAAGTATTATTTCACCGAGCTAAGTGATCCCAGGAGAAGCGAGCTCTGGAGAAAGGTTATCATATTTATTTTCTTATTACTTTGCAGCTGCATACTTTCTAGTGAAGATAATGTTCAGAACTCAGAATGTTGGCAGACACCAAGCATCACCTGCAGTCCTCGGAGAAAATAAAATGCAGTAGATTTTTAGTTAGAACATTGAATGAATCTTGGGTACTAATGTACCCATCTGCCCAGCAGTGCTGAAACAGACCCTGAAACCAGTGAGTCCCTCGCAGAGATGGAAGTCCCTCGGATGGAGAGCCCAGCCCAGTCCAGGTGTAACTCTTGAGCCTCAGGAGTTCTTCGGTTTTCAAAGCATAGCCAAAAAGACAGAAGAGCAATATCCAGGCAGTGACAAGAATGTTTGCTGCTGTTTGGTGCAAGTTCCTATGGAACCATCCTCCCTAAACCATCCTCCATAAAGAATCACTGTCCAACAGAAGCAAGTGACAGACTTCAGTTATCCAGTCCCATCCGTCAGTGGACAAGTGAGGGCGCTTAGTTGCAGAAGGGAGAGAAATCTTGCCATAGGTGACAGCGGAATAAAAGAACTTAAATTTGGACCCACCTCTGATCATGATTAAGAATAGTGCCTAAAGTTAATCAAAGCCCATCTCTGTATCAAGATCAAACAGGGGTCAAGGCCTATGGCATTTGTTACCTTAACTTTTTATTATAACTCTGTACTGGCCCAGCCTTTTAGGTGAGGAAATTAATACAGAGAAAAGATGTGCCTTGCGTTGGCTCACACAGCTTGGATGGATCATGCTAGACTCAGACTTGAGCCCATCAGCACCCCTGATTAAATGTAACCATCTCTTGAGCGCTGCCCTTGGCTCCTGTATAAATGGAACGTGCATACATACCCCTGATCCAGGTAGCATCCTGTCATCCTTGGGAAGTGGCAGATATTATCCCACAGATGGGGAAACATTATCCTGAAAATGTAAACCAAGTGTTTATTCTACTATTTAGAGCTAAGGAATCTGTGAGCCCTAACTCTGGAAATGGAGTTAAAGAACAAGCAGAGTTCTTCCTTAAGTTTGTCTCCTTTTATTCAGGAAGTTAAAAATCAACCAGAAGGCTGACATCTACCCATCCTCCCTGCTCAGCCTGTTCCCTTTAAGGGAGGGTGGCCTTGAGATGACCTCGGAGGTCAAATGTCCCTCATGGTGTAGCTACCCCCTTTGTTGACCCCATCTGCCCATTCATGGAAGAGGGCAGTGGGCAGATATGGCCCATCACTGCATTGACATGGGGACCCTTGCTCTCTGAGAGATGATTAATCCAGCCCACGTCAACAAAATCCTCATCAGGAGGTACCTGATTGCTGAGGTCCTCAAGTGTATCAGTTTCCTGGGTTCTGTAAAGAAGTACAACAAACTAGGTAGCTTAACACAACCAGAATTTATGCTCTCACAGTTCTGGAGGAGGCCAGAAGTCTGAAGTCAGGGTGTCAGTAGGGTTGGTTCCTTCTGAGGGCTCTGAGGAGAATCCATTCCATGTCCCTATCCTGGCTTTGGGTGGCTACAGGTGATTCTCAGTGTTATTTGGCTGGTAGACATGTCTCTACACTCTCCACTTCCATATCTACAGGGCCTTTCTCTGTGGATATGTGTCTCCCTCTACTTTTTCTTATAGGGACTGAGTCACTGGATTTTTAGGGCCTTTCTTACAGCCAGGGTGATCTCATCTTGAGATCCTTAACTTAATTTCATCCTCACTAACCCTGTTTCCAAATAAGGCCACACTTACAGGTACTGTGGATTAGGACTTGAGCAATATCTATTTGGCAGACATTGTTCAATCCCCATATATCAGTGTTTTATCATGGTTGATCATCAGTTTGTAAAGTAGTAGAGTCTTAGGGTAAGAGAAGTTCACCCCTTCCTACCAAGGCGACCAGCTCTCTTCCTTTAGAGAATGCCCTGTCAGAAGAGACAGGCAGAAGCCAAGTCCCTGGGTCAGGTTTCTGAAAGGGCCTTGGTGTCTCTGCATTCCCAGGAAGCAGAGAAATGCCCTGTGGCTGGGCTGGCTTAGGCTGAGGCAGGGGGCTAGACTCAGTGACTTCCAAAGGCCCCTTTCAGCTTCACTGTGTGTCACTTTCTCTGACAACATGTGCACATCCTGGGAAGTGTCACCCTCTCCATCCACCTCTATCTCCCTTGTCCATTGCTTCTCCCCAGGGCTTGACAGGACACATGCCTGACCCTCAGGGAAGCTTGTCACTTCACTCATCATCCAGCCTGTGAGCAGTGACTGGCGATGTGCCTATTACAGGCTCTGTGTCCCTGACCAGATGGTACACAGGGAGCCTAAGGCTCCTCATTCTGCTGTAAGCCTAGTGGCCTGGTTACCTGGATCTAGAAACCAACCTGGAGTTGATGGAGAGGAGGGGGACAGATGTGGGGCCTCTGCAGGTGCAGCAGGCCCTGTGACCCAACAGTCCAATGTGGTTTGTCCTTCACCTCTAAGAGACTAGGGTCTATGCCAGCAAGAAGCCTGACATGTATATTGGTGTATTTGAATCTAAACTCCTGCAGCCACTCTGTCTTGGTCACTTACATTTTGATACTCATGGTACCTAATGACATGCCTTACTCTCATTGAGTGCAGTTAATGTTTGAGAGTTAATAAACATTTCCCCTTTCCTCTACCTTGACATTAGGTCTGGTGTATGCTAGGTGCCTAATAAGTTCTTCTGAGTTCCTGTCTCCTGTCTTGGGTCTGAAGGCATTTGGAAGTTGCCTGACTCATTTCCACTCTTTAGCCTTAAAAGACTTATAGGAGCATAAACATCACATTGAGAGTGAGCAGAAATGGTATACACATAGATGAAGGGGTGAGCTTGCTGAGCTCCACCCCAGGGATCAGTGAGAGGGAGAAAAGAAGAAAAGAAACACAGCAGAAGCAGATCTCCCCTCCAGTTATGCTTGAATCAGACTCCTGGCTCATTAATAGCTGCCCCTCTGAGTTACTTCAGAGCCCAAGACTTCCATGTGTTTGTTCCTCGAATTACCTTGGAGTGATTACAGTGATGAGCTATGAAATCTCTAAAACCCAAAGGCTTGTGGGGTGGAGTCTGACAAAACAGAGTTGGAGGGTGGGCGCCATCTTGGTGGGGATGGAACTGCAGAAGGTTCCAGAGGTGGAGAAAAGCTGAAAATGAAGCAACAGCATGGCAAGAAGCGGTAGAGGATGGGAGGCCAGCGAGAAGATGCTCCCCAGCACCCTCGTCACCCTATCAGACACCCAGGGGCTTGTTCCTGTGTGTATACATACACCCTTGCGCAAGAGGCTCACCTTTGGGGCCATAAGGTGAGGCAAGGCAGGGTCTGCATCTTAAACAGCACTGATAGACTGCCCCCCAACCCACAGCCCTGGCCCTCCCTGCTGCTTCTGCATACTTCCCTTGGCCCCTCCTAAAAGCCTTATGGAAATACGAGGGCTTGTGCAAGCCCTGAGGGTTGGAGAAATTCAACTGAGAGGAAGACCTAAACCATTATCTGACTGCAAGTTTTTCAAATACCTTGACTTGGAAAAGAGAGACACACAGTTTACATCCCATTTTCTTGTAGGAGGCTTTGAAGGTGATAAAAAATTCTTGCAAGATGAATGAGTGAAGCCTTAGTTCCAATAAATAAGGCCCTAAGCAACATGAGGACCTCCTGCTAAAGTGAGAGGTTCCCTATCAGTCCAGATTCTCTCCCAGATCATCCTGTTGGGAACCATATAATAAGAGGGCCTGAAAAGGTAAACATCTCTTTGAGAACTCTGAAAACACCTGTGGGTGTCTTAAGTGAAAAGATCACTCTGAAAAATAATAGAGGTTAAGGGTTTTACCATTTAAAAGAAGCCTTTTTCACTTCTGATTATCACAATAGTCTCAGGTGCAGGTCCTCTACAGAATCTTGAGGGCCTCAGAGAGTTTTGCATATTTTTAATGATAAAATTCATTTTGGTTCCTGCACAATGGAGCAGGGAGAGGTGTGTTTCCATAATAGAGAGCTCTGCAGTGCAGCTGAGGCCCACAGAAGGGGAAAAGATGGGACCAGAATGCAGGTTCTCTACCCCCAGCTATAGCCAAAGGGATACAGTGGTCGCCAGAAATGTGGGTGAGGTGGGCTGCTTGCATTTCCTAGAGCAGTTGGCCCTACCTGGGAAGAAAGGTCAGAATGTCCTGGGATAGGTGGGTGTGTGTGGCTTTATTTGCATCTCCCTGCAGGCAGAGGAAAGAGCAAGACCAAGAACATTGAGTCCACCAAGACCACCATTCTGCCCCAGCAGCCCCTGGAGATGTTCCATTGACCCACAAAAACCATAGTGGTGAACTTTCCCTAGCATTTCTGAACAGTACATCTTTGCAAAGTTCAGGTGTAACCTGTGCTTTTATCTGTGGCTCCCTAGTACCCAATCTAGCAGAACCAGCCACATGACCCTTTGTGACCAAGAGCACGGTCTGCCTGACGGGGGAGATACTCACCCCCTGCACTCTGGTCTCTTAAAGGCCTTCTCAGTCAATGTTCCTTACCTCAGTCTTACTTCCTGAAGTGGTTCAGGGCTTTCCACCGTAGACTGTAGAAAAAGTAAGGGTCCCTATCTGTCTGACTTTGGTGGCGGGTTCACTTTTTCCAGCCATGGTGTTCCAGGAAGGCGGTGCTTGTGTCTCTGAAATGAACAGCAAAGGTGAAGAGCAGAGAAAACCGAGGGGCTATAAGGGAGGAAGCAGAATCCTGGGGCATTAGCAGTGTCTGTGGTTCTATCTAGGTGTGGGAAGAACATTTACTCAGAAGGGAGAGGAAGGGGTAACTGAAGGCATCCAGGGGAATCCTGGCTGCTAGTCCCTGGGAAGTTTTAGGAAAGAGGGATATTCCCCACAGGTACAGTGTGTGGTGGGTGACACATAGGGTTCATAGACCACTCATTCATAAATCTTGTCTGAGCACTTACAAGAATTCAAGTCCTGTGTAGGTTGTGAAAGAGATGCAACGTCCAGTCTTCACTACTTGTATGGCCTTGTAGTTAGATGAGCCAGTCCACAAACCAGCTTTCCTCTGGTTCAAATCTCATCTCCATCACTGGTTTCTGTGTGACCCTGGGTAAGTGGTTAACCTCTCTGATGTTCAATCTCTTTACCTTAAAAAGGAAGATGAAAATAACCTTTTACATTGGCTGTTTGCTTACTGTATTAACTAAGAAAAAAGCCCTCAGCACTCATAGTGCACTTGGCAAAGGTTGGCTTTCAATGGATTATTTAGAGGGAAGTGGTTGGTATGAATCCACTTGAGTACTTAGGAGCTATTTTGTTCTGTGATGCTGAAGTCTCTGTGTGGCCAGAGGGCTGCATGTGTGCTGTCCATGTGCCAGGAAGTGGCAGTGTCCTTAGATGTAGCAGAGAAGAGATGGTACCTTCTTACATCAGCCCAGTGCTGTGTCCAGCCTGAGGCTAAGATATCAGAGTGATTCCTGAGTCAGTCCTTTTCCATTTTCTACAGGAAGACTTTTTTTTTTATAGAAAGTTATCCTGAATGTCACTCACATCAATCCCAAGGCTGAGGCTGAATTTCTTGAACTTCTACCAGCCCTTTCAAGAAGGACGTAGAAGCCCAGTTCCTCTGTACCTGCTGCCACTTAGCACATGCCAGTGCATAGTGGAAAATCTGACCTCACAGTCAGCCTCAAAGGCCTTCATGTCACGTGGTCTGAGTGACACTAGCCACATGCAGTGGATGGACAGAGTGCTGGACCTGGAACCCAGAAATCTAGGTTCTGGTCCCAGTTTCCCCACTTGCAAGTTCTAGGATCTTGAGCAAATCACATATTCCAAGAGTCCAATTTTTTCATCTGTCAGTCAGACAGGACACTCTTTTGCATCACACCATGGCAGTGAGTCTCCCCTGCCCTTGTCCCAGGACACAGTATCTTCAAGGAAGGTGATTCCCATGCACATCCCTTGTGTCCAACTGCAAAGCACCATGATAATTCAAGTTTGATCAGAAACACAGAAAGAAAGCAAATATTAGAGGACAAACTACTCTCACTTAGTGGACACCTTTAGGGTCAAGTCTTGTGTGGTATGGTTGATGACTTTCCATCATACCATCATGAGAAAAAAGATCTAGAAGCTCTCATTTGGAGTGGAGGAGGGGGAGAGGGGCTGAAGGCCCCAGACCTGTCCTCTGTGGGTCCCAGGCAGGAAGGCCTAGCCTTCCCAGAGTTACCTCTGTGCCCTTCTGCCTTCTCCCTGCACCCACCCATCCTGAGGTCCTCCCTCCACTGTCAAATGATGCCCTCTGGGAGGCACCCAGGGAGTGCACTGGCACAGAAGTGCCAATGACTAAGGGATGTTTCCCAGGTCCAAGCAAATTTGCATATTTTAATTGAAGGCAGATGCTGCAAGTTAATTCAATGCAGCAAACTTGGGTTGAGCATTTATTCTGCTCAAAGAGTAAAATTCGAAGAGCACAAGGAGGCAGATAGGGGCAGCTTTGTGGAGGAGGTGACATTTGAGTACTGTATAAATTTCACAGGAATGACTCAGGGAACAGTGAAACCCAGGCGCAAATCAGGTTAGTCTTTCTGAGAAGTATATGGCATAGTGGCCCAGAGAGTGACTTGCAGGGAACTCTGTAAAGGGGCCAGTGTTGTGTGAGCCACAGCAGGAAGTGTGAATTTCATCAGGAAGGCAATGAAGAATCAGTGACCGGTTTTGAGGAGGGGTTGGTATGGTCAAACTTGTGTCCTAGAGAAGGCAGTTCTGTTGGCAGCAGGGAGGAAGACTTGGAAAGAGCCTTGGCAGAGGGACACCAGTTGGCCAGGGAATGAATTTCTAACCGTGGACTGTTTAACACCAGCCAGCTGTTAAGGGAGGTACTTGGGGTGGTGAGATCCACAGCCATAGCCCTGAAGCAGTCTCTGACATGCCAGGCCACTCTCTCGGACTCCTGCTTATGTGGCCTGCCCATGGCTTGGAGCATGGCCACTGACTGAGGCTGTCATTGTGGTCCCTCTGCCGGATGCTCATTAAGGCATTCCCTGGAAACCAGTGTGCCTGGAAGCCACTGGCTCCCATCCAACCTCTCTGCCCCCACTGGGCAGCCCTGGGATGGCTCCTGGATCAGGGCCCTCCTGCCTCCTTTGTATCTCGCTTAGTAAGTTAGAAGTTGAAATTCTATTTTGGGCCAGTCCTTTGGAATCTGAGCATTCTCAAGGTGGGAGTTGAAGAGAGGGGGGAAAAAATACCAGGACAGATCATAGCTTAGCCTGTGCCATCAGTCACCTATAAAGGACAGCCAAAATGGGTAGCTAAAAATAGCCCCTGAGGGCTAGCTCACATTCTGCTTGTAAGTATTAAGCTTCAGGCCAGAGGAAATTTAACCTTTTGGGAACAAATGTGCTGTGAGCTCATTTTGAGGATGTGTTCATGGCAACTGTGTGGATCTCAGCAAAGACTGTGGAAGTTTTGTTAATGTGATAGGTGCTAGTTAGGGCCCCTCTTCAGTTAAACCAGTTAAACCCACTTCAGTTCAAACCCTGGAAACTTGGTTGGAAACCTGGCCATATGTCATAGCAAATAGTAGAGTGACAGGTGCTCAAGTCAGAAAGGCCGAGCTACAAATCCCAGGTCTGCCACTTAAGGGTCAGATGACCAGGGCAAGTGTCATAACCTCTCTTTGCCAGTCTGTGAAATGGGGACAGGAAGAACCGTTACAAAGAATAATTGTGAAGATGGAATGGAATCAGAGTCATTTTTAAGTACAGGGCAGGGACTCCACCTACAGTTGGTCCCTTTAACTAGGATAATGAAATTTAAAAAAAAAAAAAATGGAGCCAGGCACTGTTTTGAGGTTTTTGCTTTTTCTATAGACGATCTCATATTACGCTTAGGACCACCCTATAAAGTAGATGCTAAATTTACCCGATTTTGTAGGTGAGATGAATGAGGGTTTGGGGTGTTTTTACTTTCTGCTCATTAGTGATTAGGGATAAGTCAGCCTCTGATTGACCTTGTAACTGGAATTAATAGACAGCCTCCTGATGGGCTCTGCTGTGGATAGTCCCCATGATGGAACACCTTATGGAAGACCCTGCTTTGCAGTCACTAATGTCTTCCTGTGACCCCAGCCTGCCCAACTCTCACCAGAGCTCAAGAGGTAGTTGGGATAAATTGAGACAAATTGTCCTCTCAATTTTAGGTTTTCTACAAGGAAAGGAGAAGGCTAAATATCAGGTGAGATGCTATGAACATGTAGCCTGCCCCTGGTTCCTAGACTAATTAAGAAGAATCCACGTGCTCAAACCCCTTCCAGCTCTTTAAAAAATTTTTTTAAATTTCTTTTTTTAGCCATGTCATTGAGATATAATTTACATACCATTAAATTAACTTGTTTTATATGCTTTATTTACAGAGTTGTACAACCATCACCATAATCTAATATTAAAACATTTACAGCTCCCCTGTTATTTCTACTCTAAATTGTGTAAAAAAAAAATTGTGCCTGTGCTGGTCCTATTCAGCAAGCTTTTGGTTAGAAGGCTAAGATGTTTCCCTAACCTATTAGAAATGGCAACAGGGAAGCACCTCGGAAGTCAGGAAGCTTCCTGAAAGATCTTTTTACATGGAAATACAGGGCTGCCTTATGGATGACAGTCATAGAGGTGAAACTCACCAGAGGCAGGGAGAGGACCAGTCATCCTCAGTTTGGCCTGCAGCAGGGAGTCCCAGGAAGGAAGAGGAGAGAAAAGAAAAGGCCAGCCCAAGTGCAGATTCTGGGAGGTGGGGATGGGGTCTGTAGGAAAGTCCTAGTGATGCCCTGCAGCCCTTCAGAGACAGAGTGATGCCCTGGAAAGAACAGCAAAGTCAAGTTCAAATCCTGCTTCACTAATACCAGCCCCTAAGCCTTAGTGCCCGCCAATCAAAAACAATTGTACCATTTCCGCCATTTCTTGTAAAGTGAAAAGGTGATATACATATGTTATCTGGGATGTAATAAATGCTCAATAAACAGCAATTGCTATTGTTATTTATTGATTGATTTATTTATTGGTACTGGGGATTAAACTCAGGGTCACTTGGCTACTGAGCCACATCCTTAGCCCTATTTTTTATTTTGAGACAGGGTCTCACTGAGTTGCTTAGCACCTCGCTTTGGCTGAGGCTGTGTTTGAACTCAGCCTCCTGAGCTGCTGGGATTACATGCATGTGCCACCACGCCTGGCTGGCCGCAATCATTATTTTTAAAGGAAAAAGGACTTCTGAGAGATGTAAAACTTGAACACACTTTAGAAACATCTGGTCCTTTGAGAACAATGAGAATGCATCTTAGTAGAGGGCTCAAATCCATTTATTCTATTTAAGTTATTTAACTTCTCTGAGCCTCAGTTTTCTTGTCCATGAAGTAAGCCTAAGAACAGGGCTGCCTCCTAGAGCTGGGTTGCAAATCAAGTGAGACGATGCATGTATTGCACTTAGCCGGGGCGTGGCACCTGCAGAGGGTCCCGTCGAGGCTGGCCGTTGTCGTCAGTGCCATCATCGCTCCTGTCTCTCTAGCTAAGCAACGGTGAAGACTTGTCATGGCTGTGTTTTCAGAGGGAACTTCTGTGCCAGTCCCTCTGGATGCTATCATAAACTATTTTAACTTCTTGTTGGAAAGAAAGTTCCCCATTCCTCAGTGAAGACCATAAAGCTTGAAAAGACAGGCCTATCGGGGGAGACCAGTGAGAATTCAGATGTAGTTCCAGAGTGTCTTTGGGAATTTGATTTTTCATACCTAGAACATAAATGTTGAAGAGCAGGGTGGAGAGCAAGCTGGAGCTTAAATAGGAAATTGTGGAGGACCAGTCCTTCTAATGCACCCAGGAGGTGTGCATTGGATGCTATCATGACCAGCGCTATGTCCCACAGTGGCTGTGCCACCACATTCACACCTGCATCCTTCAGGCCAGGGGCAGGGTCCCAGAGCCCTCTAGCATAAGGCTGCTCACTGTAGTTTTGTATTAAGAATGGTGATGGAATGCTAGTGAAGAGCCTGCCTGGCCACATCCCGTCCCAGCCTCCATCTGCATCTCATGGTCCCCTCAGCCTGCAGTGCTCCACCCATCGGCCCCAGCACCCAGGCCACAGCTTCCAGGTACCCTCCCTCCATCCCTGGGGGAAAAGTTGGGAGTATTCTTATGGCACAGGTAAGCCAACGGAGTATTCTTATGGCACAGGTAAGCCAACTAGGGGCATGGTGTTAAGATACTGCACTGGATCCATTCATTGTTCTTTGGCTTCTTTCTCTCTGCTAAAGCAAATACGATGAGCTTCTCACATAGTCCTAGTGAAAATTTTCAAGCATGATGACATAAAGGTGTTGTGTCAAGTGTCATCAACTGGAGTAAGCATTACTTAACTGCAAGTAGACCATGCTGCACCTTTTGGACAGGCTTCCTTGAATCAGGATTATCACTGGAAAATATTATTTATAGTTTCCTTTGTAGCCCTAGACCCTGTCTTTGCAAGCAGTGATACCTGTTGTAGTCTGTTTGGGCCTCCATAATCAAATACCATAGGCTGGAAAGCTTATAGTCAAGAGAAGTTGATTTCTTACCATTCTGGGGCCTGGGAAGTCTAAGATCAAAGCACCAAGTGACTCAGTACCTTGTAAAGCACCTGCTTTCTTGTTCCCAGATGGACATCTAACTGTGTCTTCATATGGCTAAAGGCGCAGGGGAGCTCTCCAGAGTCTCTTTTATAAGGGAGCTAATGTCTTTCCTGAGGTCTCTGCCCCCCTGACCTAATCACTTCCCAAAGTCTCTACCTCTTAATGCCATCATCCTGAGGGATAGGATTTCAACATATGCATTTGGGGAGACAGGAGCGTTCAAGCCACAGCAACAACTTAGCCCAGGCTACCTAACAGCACCGCCAGGTAAACCCAGATGATGCGGGCATGACCGAGCTTTAGGGTATAGATGCATGGAGCTATTTGCATTCTTCATAATTCATATGATTTTGAAAGAAAACTTAGCAGTGATGGAGTTAGAAATTAGATTTTTCTGCTCAGCAGACTCGGTACCAGATTGCAAACCATGTGAGTCCCCTCCCCTACCCCCACATTACTCCCACTTTCAAATATGAATCAGATGATTTACTCCGTTCTACATTCCTCTTCGAAAAAGGAAAGCAGAATCCAAACCTAATTAAAACAGCACTTCAACTCTAACTAAATTCATTCATAGCCCAACTACGCTGGGGCCATGAGCCTCCCCTGGCCATCTCCCATTGCAAGCGTGGTTCAAATCATTGCCTTTATCATTTTTTTCTCAGGTTTAAGTTATAAGAGAAATTCTGCTCTGTTCTGCTCTCTCATGGTAAAGCCACAAGGCTCTAGCCACTTTGATTGCAGACGGCAGAGGCCCCAGACTAAAGCAAGACCCGGAATAGGCTCCTAGTTAATTAACAGCTGCAGGCACTTGGAATGTCTGTCTGAATGGCATTAACTGCTTTGTTCCTGGGCATCCAGAGCTAGGAAGCTAGAGGATCCCAAGTGAGCTCCTCTTCTGAGTTACCTCTAGCTATACAGCTTGGCAGATCCAGAACCTCTCTGAGCCTTTCCTGCCCCATCTGTAACATGATGGGTTCTGGACCTACTTCATTTGGTAGAAAGAATTCACAAATATTTTGAGATTCCTACTGTGGGCCATCTACCATGCTAGGGCAATAGGGAGACAAAGAGAAATAGGACAGAGGTTGTTGCCCTTCATAAGTCCGTGCTATGAATCAGGGGTTTTCATTCAGGGCCTTTTTGCACCCTGGGGACATGAGCTGGAGACATTTTTGGCTTTCCACTGGAGGCAAAGGGTGCTACCAGATCTAATAGGCAGATGCCTGGAATGCTGTTCAGTATTCATGATGCACAAGACAGCCCCTCCTATTGCAAATTACTCACTTTGTTGTGATGGTAGTGCCAGGGCTGAGAAACCTCCCTCTAAACAGACAAACTCAGATGTATAAGCAAATAGTTCCAGGGCAATGTTTCAGGAATTATAAGAATTAAATCTCTATACAAGGTCTGAGATTGGGTGCTCCTCAGTGAAAGGTCATCCCTCTGCTGTCCTTTATTCAGTTCAAGACTTTTGCAGGGACCATGTTGGTAGCAAATATCCAAGAAAGAAGCCAGCATTAGCATTCATTACACAATGGAGGTGTCACTCCAGCTGACAAATCCAACTCATGTGATCCAACCCTGTTCTGCTTCTCAGTTCCAACTCTGTCAAAATCCATCCACATCAACAGGTCACCAGGGCCCCAGGGCTGTTGGGACCACGGCATGGGAGGCAGGCCCTCTGGGGAGGAGGCAGCCTGCAGCAAGGCCTGGGCCATAGCATCACCTTGCTTTTATTTTAAAACAGCCATCCCAGACGATTATGAATGAGTCACCCAGTGAGTCACTGGGGAAAGCCCTCCCCGGGAGCTGCAGCTGAGAACCCACCCGGGCAACATAAATCTGCTTTCTCCATTCCTGTGCTGCCTCTCCCCCCAAAAGACCAAAAATAAAACAGAAAATCATTAACATGACTTACTGCAATAACTTTTATACTTTTATAATAAGAAACTACAGTAAAAATGCTCAAAGAAGCCAAACTGGGAGGCTGCCCGAGTTAGAATTCGGAAAGGGCAGAGCAGGAGGAGGACTGTCGCGTAGGCATGGGGCTCATTCAGAACCGGCTGCTCCAAGCAAGTCACATGCCTCCCCCCAGGAGGCAAAGGCAGAGTATAAAGAACCTGAGCAGTGATTCCCAAAGCCCATTCTCAACGTTGGTGGCCTTCAGATGTCAAGCAGCCTCTCTGAACATGCCTTAGTTTCTTGGTCAGCAAGATAGGTTTCCGGTGGTACTTCCTGCTGTTGATTGACAGATAAAGGAGTTTATGGTTTGAAAGTTAACAGCCTTCTAGAATTAGTGTTATGTGTTGGGGGATGTGAGAATAGTATTCTGGTGTTTGTCTTTTAAAGATAGGTTCCCTAGTGCCTATGGATGAAGTAATGTCTGAGATTCACTTTAAAATCACACAGGGGCAGGAAGAGGGAGTACGGGAATAGATGGAAGGTTGAACACGAGTTGATGATGGTTGTGGCTGGTGATGGGTACCCGGACCTGCATTCTTCTAGTCTGTTCTCTCTACTTTTAGACTTGACATTTTGCATCATTTAAAACTGTTTTACAAAAGAGTTCTGTAGATTGGCTGCACAGTCGTGTGAATGAATGGAACAATACTGACGCTACTGCACTGCTCACTTAAAAGTAGTTAAGATGACAAATTTTAGGTTGTATGAATTTTACCACAATGAAATAAATGCATCCATATAAGTGTTAGAGTCAGTAATTCAAATCAGCAATATACGTGGGCCATGGGGAATAGGGAAAAGCAGTAATACCCAAGCAAACAAAGAGAGACTGGGATACAGAGGGAGGGTATAGCTCTTTTGCACCCTTTTCTGGGAGTTCATTAAGTATAAGTGTGGGGAGGACCAGGGCCATCCCCTGGCTGGGGGTGTTGGGGATGAGAGCTGGGCTTTGGTGGGGACATTCCAATCACTGTCCTAGGGCTGCAGGCCTGAGCTGCACCTCAAGGAGTGGGGAATTTATAAACAGAGGTGGAAAAGAAGAAATAGATGAACACTGGCACTCCATCCTGTTTCCCCTGCAGGAGCTGGATGTCACAGGCCTGTGCCCCCTCGGGAGTGTAAGGACACAGGTGGAGTGGCCCCAACCTTGGGGAGGTTCCCATTCTGTAGGAGAAACAATTCAGAGAACACAAAGTCCTCTTGTTTGGCTATGACCAAGCACAGATTGGAAGGAATTCAGAGGACAGGGTGGAGGGATGAGTAATTTGGACTTAAAAACTGATGAAATGGAAGTAATATTAATCCCCTTTTAGCTTTTTAAAAATGCATGTCAGAGTCACCAGAAGCTAAGTGTCACACATCTGGGAATCATTGTCCTTTAGTGTTAGCTTTTACAAAATGAGTGGTGACACCAAGAGCTCTTTCTGATGGACAGTACTAGCCTGACAGCATAGGTGACAGCTGATAGCACCAGCCACTGTGACAGAACAGCAGTTCCTTGGGTGGGCTATGGCCTCTCTTCTGGCCCTAAATTTTCAGTTGTTAGTTCTGGGACATGTCTTGTGATCCCACTTTGAAATGAGGCACTGAGCCTTCTATGATTTACTATGATGACAGGCCATTTGTGTCTGTATTTTCAGAGTTGTTTCTGGCAGGCAAATGACACTGGGTGGGTTTTAGTCATGATTTGGGGCCTGGGTGCGCCAGCCGCTTGTTCCTTCTACTAAGTAATTTGCTTAGGACCTGGGGAGGACTCTAAACCAGGGGTCCATTTTGTTCAGTTGTCCCCGAGGGTGCAGTTAGTGGCACAAATCAGTTCTTACCTGTGAAGCTCTCCGTGGGAATTGCCTGAGTAGCAAAGTAATGTTAGCACTTCTCATTTTCCCTCATCCATCCCAACAGCTTCTCAGTTAATAAGTTTCAAAGGATTTTGCATGGTGCAAAATGAGGGCCTTTTGGAAACAACAAGAAACTATTAAACATAGCCACCCTTCATTTTTTTTTCCTTTGCCTGAATTTTGAATCATGTATAACGATTTAGCCAAACTCAACCTCAAACCATTATATACGCCACTTTCATTTAAAAGCTGTTTAGTATGCCCCTGATCTGTACTAAAACAAATAGAATATTGAGGTTAGGAGTCATGATTTTCAAATTTGGGCAATAGGTCTTTTTTAAAACAAAGCTATATTCCTTTCCTGAAACTGCTGCAACAAATGACCCTGAACTTGGTGACTTAGAGTAAGAGAAATTTGTCCTATGGACCTGGAGATTAGAAATCAAAAATTAAGGTGTCAGCAAGGCTGTGTTCCCTTCAAAAGCTCCAGGAGAGAATCCCATCTTGCTTTTCCTGCTTTTGATGATCCAGATGTTCCTTGGTTTGTGACTGCTTTCACAGGCTGCTCTTCTCCCCCATCTCTCCTATATGTGTGGATTCTCGGATTTGTGACCCGCCTTGGGAAATCCAGGATAACCTCATCTCAGGATCCCTGATTACATCTGTAGAGACCCTGTCCCCAAGGTTTGGGGTTGTTGCTGTGTCTTCTTGGAAATGGTCATCCAGGCCCCTCGGAGAACCTCGCACAGAAGTCTACAGGGTAGACCAGAGAATGGATGGGCTTGTCCTGGTTGTATCAGAATCTCAATTTCCACACATTCTGCTCTCTCTACCACCTTTTGCTCGGTAACCCCTGCACCAAGGAGCTCAGTATGAAAACCAGAGCTTTGACAGAGCTTAGGAGACATGGAGTCAAAAGTCCTAGGAAATAGGCTAGGGTGGGTTGCAGGAGGCTTGGGCAAGACAACTTGATGTCTAGGTTTTATCATATGTGGAAAGTGAGATAGTATGGGACATGCTGGAGTGTTGACATGGGGTCGAAATGAGATGGAGAGTTATCAGGTCATAATGAGATTCTTCCTCCCAAGACACTGTCATCTTGAGGAAAGGTGGCAGCTGTCACAGGAATGCTTCTGACTTCACAGAAGGCTAGTCCAGGAACCAGCAGATAAGAAGATTTATTCTGGCTTTCAAAGAAAATCCAGCCAGGCACGGTGGTACAGGCCTGTAATTCCAGCAACTCAGGAGGCTGACACAGGAGGATTGCAAACTCGAGGCCGGTTTCAGCAGCTGAGGGACACCCTGTTTGAAAATAAAAAATAGAATGTGCTGGGATATCCCAAAAGACCAAAAGAAAAAAAATCCAGAACAAGCTCTAGAATTATAAGGTTCATATTTTTATCTTTTTCTCCTCAAGCCTATTTAATCCTAAGTGCCAGTCTATGTTAAATAGATCTCAGTGGTCTCCCACATCTGTACCCAGTCTCTCCCTGTCTGCTCACACCACTACTTGTTTTTGTTTTCATTTTTGTTATTGTTTTTGTTGTTTTGGTACTGGGGATTGAACCCAGAGGTGCTTAACCACTGAGCCACATCCCCAACCCATTTTTATTTTTTTTATTTTGAGACATTGTCTCACTAAGTTCTTTCAGGCCTTGCTAAGTTACTGAGGCTGGCCTTGAACTTGCTATCCTCCTGCCTCAGCCTCCTAAATTGCTGGGATTACCAGTGTGCAGCACCACACCCAGCTCATACCACTAGTTGAATGTGGGCCAAGCACAGCACCAAGAGCAGCTGCAGCTGAATTGCTTGCTATAGAGCTGGATTTCTCAGCCTTGGCTCCTGTCCACTGGATGCCAGTGGGATCCCTTACCCTGTTATGACAAACATGTCTATAGATGTGGCTAAATGCCCCCAGAGCATAATTGCTCTATTTGGGAACCACTGTTCTAGAGGGATTGTCCTCTCTCAGCCAGCTTGTCAAGTATCAGAACTAGACTGTCATCCTCCTTATAAGAAATGTTTAAAGAGGCTCAGATTGCTGTGTGCCCAGCTCTTCTGGTAAGAGGAGCTCCACAAACTGAGTGATACAGTCAAACCAGATTGTTTTCTTGTCCCAACTGTCTCCTCCCTCTTCTTCATCTCTGAGCAGAGCCAGAAATGATGTTCTGAGAAAATGAGGTTCACCATGCTGGTTTCAAATGTTAAGAATATTTGCTCCTGTTCAGTCCTCTGATGGGCCCTGGGGACCTCCCATAGTGACTACCCAGGTGGATGTGTCATGGACTGATGGATGACCTGTTGTCTTTCTAAAAGTAGACATGGCTCAGCCATTCCTCTCCCCTGTCCTCCATTTGGAGCTAAAATCCCATCTATCATGTCTGCATAGTTGGGTTTTCCAGGAAAGCTATCCTCCAGGCCTGAGGCACTAGGAAATCCAGTGGCTGGTGTTGATTCAGCCTGGGAATCTTGAGTGAGCAGACAGGAGGAACAGTAGGGGCAACCAGGTATTGCACAGCTTCTGATGGACACCTGCTACATTCTGCTCCCTCCCTGTGTTGAGTGCAATCTCCTCTGCCCCTTCAGGAAGGTACTTCGCCCCTATGGATGTGGAGCAGTCATGAGGATTTTCCAAGTCCTCATGGGCCTGAGCTGGTGAGAAGCTGAGAAATTGCTGGCAGTGTGCCCAGGTGAAAATGCCACTCTTGGACTTGAGGACCATCTTGTCTGCCGTCCCTTGACCCAGCAGGAATTCCCTCTTCTCTAACCTGGATGGGCACTTGGCCTCCATTTGAACATCCCTGGTGGTGAGGAGTTGCTACCTCCTGTGATAATCCAGTCCACCCATGCCCAGTGTTCTTGTCACTTGCTTCATTACAGCCACATCCTATACCTGCTTTTGGCTTCTGGAGAGAAACACAGTTGTTGGGCACTTATTCCCCATGGCAGAACTTCAGTCATGCCTCTTTCTCACCCTTCTCTTTGAGACTAAACCACCCCCGTCATTTGGCCATTGCGTACATGACTTCTCAATCCCTGTCTCTCTCAGATGCCCTTCTGGGACATAATCCAGAATGGCATGGCCCTCTTCAGTGTCATATTCTGTGCTGACCATAAGGGCCACTCTCTTGTACCCCAGACTCTGCCATCCAAGTTGCATTGGAGTTTGGGATAACTGCTTCCCTGGTGGGAATGTGCACCCAGACTCCAGTCAGCTGAAATGCCTCTTGCCTGGAAGATCTCGTGTACCATCCTTTCCCTACCCTATCCTCAGCTTGTGCAGGTGACTGCTGGTTGTACTTCATCCTGGATTTAGCCTATTGTATTGATCTGGTATCTCTGATCTGCCTCCTCTGTCTTAAACTTCCCTCTCAAATGGTATACTGTGTTCATTCCATATGCAGATAGCACCATAGGAGAGAGCTGAGAGCTGCCTGGCACACCGTGGCACCCAAGACCTCCACCTTGCCTGACAGAACTTCAGGCACCTGCTGTGCTGGTTCGAGATGGTTCATCCAGCTCTTACTCCAGCAGCATGCAGTTCCCCTCTCCTGAGTGGTGAGCAAGTGACTTTGTCCAGCCAGCTCTTGCCTCCCAGCATAATGTGGTCTTGACTTCTCTCTACTCTAATCAACCTCCTAGTCCTATCAGAAAACTGCAAACGAAATGAAGCTGATGTGGCCTGACTTTTTTCTGTTGAACTGTGTTGACAGCCAACAGTGACAGCTCCCTTCTCGCAGAGCACATAAATCCAGGGTTTAATAATCCATCCTTGGATTTTGCCAGGCTTCAAAATCATCCGTCAGTCATGTCAGCAAGCGGCCGTGTCCCCCTTCACAGTAAATCAGGGTGAAATTTGCATTGCTCACACAGTTTGACTGTTTTCCACAGTTCTTCAAATAAATCCCGTGGTATAGTGGCACCACTGGAGGTGAGGTTGGAAAGCGGTGAGAATAAAGCTGTTCTATGCAGCTGGTTCACCTGGCTGTCACCTTTATAGTCTTGTCTGGGTCGGGACCTTGGGACACCAGCTCTGACTTTGAATAGGAGGGATTTCTGGAGCTGCAGCCCACATTTCCTGGGCTTGCTGATATAGATTCTTTTGGATGCAGGATCTAGTTTGGGGATTTCTGCCTCATTCCAGAATTCATCTTGTGTTCTGTATGTGATCACTGCACTTCTGTGCATTTGCCCCTACACAAGACCTCCCATTCAGGAATCTGGTCCTGGTCCTGAACACACTGTTAGACAGTGCCCAGGATCCTACCACTAGCCCACCCACCCTGTCTCCAGTGCCTGATTCTGACTCTTGGCTCAAACCAGGTCTGGGACCCACTGGCTTCCTGGACACTACACATTGGCAGGGATCTGGGCAGCCCTGCCCTGCAGTATGCACTTTGCAGGAGGCTCCTGGCCATCCCTGCTCATCCTAGCATGCCCAGCCTGCCCAGAACTCATGATAGTGCTGGTCAGTCTGATCTTTATATGTTATAAAGTAGGTGACCCCTGACTATTTAAAATGAGAGGGGGGATGTGAGTTGGTGACTTTTAGATAGATTGACATAGTTAAGTATAGACTGAAGTTGGGAAGCCCGAGGCCCAAGCTCTGGGCCCAAGCCCGAGGCCCAAGCTCCGTAGTCAAAGGCTTCCTTTCCCCTATTAGGCATTTTGGAGAAGGTCGTTTTTCTGACAGACACAGCGTGAGGGCCTTCTCCAATGACCAAAGGTGAACCAAAGTCTTTTGTCTCACTGTGTCCTTCTCCAGGAAGGAGAGCCATCTTCAGAGGAGCGGTGACCCTCATACCTTGAACTGGGACACTCCTACCACATCACTGAGGCAGGTGCCTCTGGGATGTGAAGATGTCTGGCTCCCTCTGGTGACGAAAAGAAATGCTCCACTAATGGTGGAGTGCACGCTTGTGGAGTGGAGGGTGGATCAGCCCCGGCCCAGAGGTCCCCCTCAACACACTGTGGGTGTCAGGGGAGTCCCAAGGACAGCCCCGTGTGACCTGAGTCCAGTTTTGCCCCCCTCAAGATATTCAGCTTGTCAGCAATGGGTGGGCCCAGGCTGGAGTGGGTTTTCAGTGCCCTGTAGATGCCAGTTCCCTCGATCTGACTGGGATTTCCATGGGCCCCAGCCCTCCTGCTCTCCTCTTGCCGAGTGGCAGGTGGGAGGAAGTACAGGCTCAGGGCTCCCAGGATGTGAGATTAGGTTACCCAGGCTGGTAATCTAGCTTTTCTGTGCCTCGGTTTCTTCAGTTGTAAGCAGGAGTGAAGACAAATGTACCTCTTGGGATTGTGGTGAGGATTCAATTATACATAATGTCCAAAGCACCTGGAACAAGGCAAGCATTTAATGAAGAGTGATTTACTGTTGTCTTAGCCAAGGCGTCAATAGGGGTGGGCCAAGGTAGTAGAGGACTTTCTGCTCTCAAGCAGCAAAGACAAAATTAAGTGTCTTCATTGGTGAATACCTTGCATGCTGGTGGATGAGGGTAAGAATTCACAAGAATTACCTGTTGACCTGTGACAGCTCTGTCTGCTGGTGCAGGGCCTGTCCCCAGAGCTGGCTGGTGGGGACCCTAACTATTGACTCCCTGAGGCAAGGGCTCATCCCTGCCTCAGTGACCTCAACTGCACCAGTTACCCTGAGTCCCAGTGTCTTTGGGTGCTGACCCACTTCTGATGCAGGGAGGTCCTGGATGCAGCGCCCCCTTGTGGAGGAAGGGGACATGACATGCATTATCTCAGCAGGGAAGTCAGCTGGAGTCCAGTGAAATCAGTCCACATTTCCCACAGCCACTGTTTGTATGCATCAGGACTGGTGTCCCTGCTGCCTGCTCGCTCCTCTCCCTCCATTGCTTCCACATCCTTCTTTCAGGCTTATCTTCCAGGTATACAGCTTAATTGCCTCTTTAAAGGACCTCTCTCCATAGTCATATTTTGAGGCACTGGAGATCAGGCCTTCACCATGGACTTGGGGAAGATAATTCAGCCCCTAATGGGAGGTAAGCAGGGCAGGTTACAGTCCTATTTACAGGCGGAGTTGCTAAGGCTGCTGGGTGGTCCTGATTACAGGCCCTTCTGTCTCTCTAGCGCCCCCTGCTGGAGTCTGGCGTAGGAGGACAGCCGGAAGCCAGGAAAGACTGTAAGGCTGTGCAGAAGGAGGTTCCGAGAGGACCCACTGGGCTCACACTCATGGTCCCTTCAGGAAGGTGCACCTGTTGTTTATTTGGGTGGGTTTTCTGCCTGTAGGGCTCATGCTTCCCCCACCCTTTCTCTGCCAGTGATGTTTTCACATTTATCAGGTAGCACAGTCTCATCACCCCTGAGTCCCAGGACTTCCCAGAAGCTTTACAGCAGAGGACTGGGGGTAGCAGGTTCTCACTGGCTTTGAGGAGTCAGCAAGCTCCAGTACCTGCTGTGTTCAAAGAAAGCATTACATCCAGATGCCCAGAGGCCAATCAGACAGAGAGGTGTAAGGACCCACCAGTGCAGGAGAGAAAGAATAGAAGCTTCTGTTTGCTGAACTAAGAAACCAAGATGGACAGAATCTGCAGCTCAGACCACTTGCTGACCCTCCCTGGGCATCCCGAAGAGGCCTGGCTGGGCAAGAGAACTTTCACCAGATGCGTCGCCCTCCATAACATGGGACTTCTGCCTCTCAGGGATAGTGTTAGTAATCGTTTCACAGTTCTGCTGATAAGCACAGGGTCCTTCCTTCAAGCCAGGGACTGTGCTGCCCCTATGGAAGAGGGAATTTAAAAAGGCTATTCTGCCTTCCCTGAGACAAATAATTATGGAATGCCCAATACATGGAACTTGGCTTTTGTATCCAAGCAGAATATAGAAAAAGTCTCAGGCCCAGTGCTAAGGCAAAAAAGGAAGGAGAAGAAAGAAGAGAAGAAATCTTGGAGAAGGTGGTCTTTAAGGCAGACCTGGAGTGGCAGATAGGATGCTGTAGCTCTGCTGAGGGTCCTGGAGGAGGGGAGCAGCCTGAAGACCAGCATGCGCAAGTCCGTGCTGCACAACACCAGGGGCCCTGCTGGTGTGCCGGGCACTGTTCTGTAGCTGTGTATGCACAGTGATGGTGGCATCCTGGGCTGCTTTGGCTGGCTGCACAGACTGAGGTTCTGCCACCGTGTTTGGTGACCTCAGTCTAGCCATGCTCAGTGACCGGCTGCCCCTCTGCTTTGCAGGGCTGAAATCAGTGAGTGATCACATCCTTCCTTTTCCCATGTGCCCTTAATGCATTTTACAATATCAACTGCTTTCTTGATCAGTGTCAGGAACAAAGGTTTGTCAAGGTCAGGGGCTCTTTCGCTGAGGGTCCTCGAACTAGCTACACAAGGTTCACCTGGGAAACCTAGAAAGATCCCAGTGCCCAGGCCATCTCTCAAACCAGCTAAATCAGCATCTAAAAAGGCAGGACCTAAGGGGTTAGTATTCACTTTTTTTCCCAGGTGATTCCAATGTGCACATGAGTTTGAGACTTAGGTATATGATCTAAGAGATAACAGGTGTGATGCCATGAGAAGGGGATCAGCTCTGTCACTGCCACATAGCACCTGACCTTAGCAGCATTAACATTTTGTTTTGTGTATTAACTTTGCAGTGGAGATAATTCTATTGTATGAATTATGTGCAATATCTGGCTTGTACTGTCTGCTCCACAAATGGTTGCCGCCGCATCCTTCCCTTCCCCCTGCACCTCATTCTCAGACATAAGCGAGGTCATTTACTTAATGTTGTCAGGCTGTTGGCAGTGGACATTGGATAAGTATGGATTGCATGTTTTGCCGGCTTCTTGCTGTTTATGAGTCATGTTTTATTCGTGTGTGTATAAGGCTGAACACACCTTCTTGGGGGAGAACTTTGAGCCTGCAGATTTCAAGTCAAAGGAAGATGTTTGTATAAACTGTGGGCATGCAAGGCAGGTGGAAGCTGAGCAAAGGGATGATCTGACCTGGGATGACACCAGCAGTTGGGAAGCGGAGGGTGAGGATGTTGGACAGGAATCTCTTTTTTTCTGGGCTTGTGCTGCCCTCTAGTGGGAAAGAGCCACCCCCAGCCTGTGTTTCCTCTTCGCATTTGAGGGGACCATCTAGGCTTACCTGGCTAGAGAAACAGACACAGATTTAGGGAGACCAGCCATGCAGGCCTTCTGTCCTGGACCCATCATTCCTGAGGCACAAAGATAACTCTAGGAAGCATCTATTGTGTGCCAGCATTAGAAGCTTGCATGCATTACATCCGTTTCTCACTGTTCCCCACAAGGTGGACATTCTCATTCCCAGACCAAGCTGAAAAATCAGTTATCCAGAAATTGAGAAGTGAGCCAGGATGCCTACATGGCTGGAATCAGGTCAACTGATTCTAAAGCCCTTTCTGTTATGCTGGGACATCTAATCTAAGAACGAGGTCCTGGAGGCCTGAGGTCATGTCAACCTCCACCTTATACACACCATCCTTAGAGCAATTGACTGCCCTGAGCTTCTGTGCTCTCTCATCCACAAAAGGAGCCTCATAATCCTTACCAGCAATTATGAGAAGTATTGTTTGACCTCAAATATAGTCAAATATAGATGGAGAAAGACTTGAACAGTTGCTGCAGGGTGGCAGGATGATTACCCTCCCCCTGCTCTCTGAATGCATTATTTTTGCAATTAGACTAAAAGATTTAAGTAGACCACCTGCCTTCCAGCAAGGTGGAAGGATTCACCTGAGCATGCCAGCCCAGGGAGATGCTATTGAGAGAAAAAGATCGTTTTTCTGGAAGTCATAGCAAGCCAATCTCAGTATCCTCTCAAGATAACCACGGACAGACTTTGCATGTCACATGCAAAAACCTCAGCTCTGCCCTCTGCCCTGCTCCATGACACTGCTAAGAAGTCAGGGCTGTCACCTGAGACCTCAGTGTCCTTGGGTGCCCTCCCTACCAAGGAAGGACAGGATGGGAGTAGGGGCTTGGGGGCTGGGCAGTGCTTCCTGAGTACATTGGGTTCTTCTCTTGCCACTCTCTGGAGGACAGCCACAGGTGCCTGGTGCTTGCAGCTCTGTGCCATCAGCACCTGAAATTCTATTGCAGTCAGTAATTCTAGTTTTCAGAAGTGTAGTCTTTAGAAAAATCTTTTAATTTTTTCCCAGTATTTCAATCATCAGGAGAGCTATTGGATATTTTAAAATTACTCTCAAAAAATAAGCCTTATAGGCAGAAACAGACTGGAAAGGCACGTCCAAATGGATATCAGTGTTGCTTTGTGGGTGATGTGAGACATTGAGATGTCCATTTTCTCTGTAATGATGATAGCTGAGGTTTATTGAGCACTTACTATATGTCAGATTATGTGGAAAGCCCTTGATAATGCACTAGTCACTTAAACCTCAAAACAGTCCTGCAAGGCAGATACTTTTATTATAACAGCTCATGTTTTCAGGGAGCTGGCATATTCTAGAGACAGATGCAAAGTCCTTTTTGCATGGACACTGATACCCAGAGACTCCCCCAGGAGGTCTCAGCCCATTTCACAGAGGAGGACTGAGGCACCATGAGCACTGGCACTGTCCCACGCAGGGAAACTGAGGCTTGGAAACACTAGCAGTTCTAATTACAAAGTGAGTAGAGAGGTAAGTAGAGACTCTGGGTTTGCAGATGGCCAGGTGGGCTTTGCTTTCAGTAGTTCATGCCACAGAGTGGCAGATGCCTGCAGCCTCTGGGTCAGCTTACACCTCTGTCCCCATCCCTGGAGGCCATTCAGGGAAACCAGGCTACATGGCATGTTGACAAAGAAAAAGACGAGAGTTTAGAGAGAAAGGTCCACATTCCCTCCACATATGCTGCCTGTCCTGCTGCATGCAGCCAGCAATGGTGTCTCTTTGGAGAGCCAGCCTCCAAGTGAGGCTGGCTGCAAGAGACACGGCTGGACCAGAGGAGAGAAAGTGGGATCCACCGTGTCTTCCTTTTCCCATGTGGTTTTAGTGCAGAGCAAAGCCATAAAGCATCATGGAAACTATTAGTGAAGTGCTTTGCCTGTGCCCTGGCCACACAGGGCCGCTATGTTGGCTCTCCTGCGTTCTTCACTACAGTCCAAAGCATATGTTTTATTCACATCCCCGCTTCTCAGATGCAGAAACAAGCAGAGAGAGGCTGAGGCACTAGCCCAGGGTTCCCAGCAGCTAAGCGTTGGCTCCAGAATCCACACCCACCCCAACTCTGAAACCCACCCTTAGCCCCACTGTGCAAGGGCCTCCCTGCCATGCATGTTGTTGTCCAGTTACCCTTTCATACATTCAGGTGGCTACCTTTGCATAGCAGTTTGGGGTTTGACTTTGCCATTGTTTCTCAGCCTTGCTTATTTGTGCCTGAGTTTCCTGGGGACCTGGTCAAGCCGAGACCCAGAAGCCATATGTTGTGGGACAAGCTGCTAAGCATCTCTAAGCTTCTGTTCTTCCTTGGGTAAATCAGGGATGATGGCACCCAACCCACTGCACTATTAGAAGGAATTATGAGCTGACAGGTAGAAATCACACAGTCCAGTCCTCAGCATGGCGCAGTGAGCACTCGACAAATACATAGCCTTCTACATGTGTGGACTTGAATCACATGGGTATAATCATGTTTTCATGCATAAAAGATAAATATACAGCTTAACAAATTGCTGTGAAGCACACACTCCTGCCACCTGTAAACATATCAATCACAAAACCAACACTGGAGAGTGACCTTCCCTGGGCCCCTACCCAACTCCTTTCTCACACATGAACCGCTCCCTGCTCTACAGCATGACTGTGGTCCTGACTTCTATAATATTCATTTGCCTAGATTTCCTTATAGTCTCACTCCCTAGTTTCAGATCACTGAAGGGTTTGCTTATGCTGCTTTGAATTCTCTATAGCTGGCTTCATGCCGACTATATCATTTTGCTCAGCAATGTATCTCTAAGATTGATCTGTGATGTTGATGATTTGTCATGCACAGCCATCCAGGAGATGATGTTTTCTTTGCTGTTCAGTGTTCCCAGGCTATAGAGAGATCCTCGTGCATTTATCTGTCCCACTGTGGATGGGCAGATGGGCGTCTGTGTTTTTCCCAGGGCTGGATTTTTCCCGGGGTTGGGGAATCTCAACTAACTGCTGGTGATAACTGTTCTTGGGCATGTCTCCCAGGACATGCAGGCACGCTCTGTGTGGGGTTTTACCTGGAAATTAGAATTAGTGGCACCCATCGATTAGTGGATCTTTGGGTTAGTTTACCTGCAGTTTTTTCAATACTGCCACTGTTTTGCTGGAGTGTTCAATTTACACTCCTACCAACAGTATGCAAGTGTTCTTGATACCCCACATCCCGGTCCACACTTTGCATCCTTAGCGTCCAGTTAGTGGAGAGGTTGATGGTGTTCCACTGGGGTTGAACCTGCAGTTCCCTGCAGTCTGTCCAGCTTCTCATTCATATTTTATTGTTCATTTGGATTTCCTCTTTTTGAAATGCCTCTCATGGTTTCTGTCTATTTCTTGATTGGTTTGACTTTTTCTCATTAATTGATAGTACTTTTTGTACAGTTTACATATGAGCCTTCTGATTTTTAAGTGTACTATAAAAAGATATTTTTCACATTTATTGCTCCATGTTCCCACCACCTTAGTGGGCTCTTCTAATGAATTTGATGAGCAAAGTTCTTAATTGTAACATAAACCAGCTTATTCACCTTTTCCTTTGATGGCTAGTGCTTCTTATGTTTGAGGATCATGAAGTCATTTTATTCTCTCATCTTTTAGAAGTCTTATTGTTTTCCTTTTTACATCTAGGGTTCCCAATTTGCCTAGAATTAATTTGTGCATATGTTGTAAGGTGGAGCTTTTGTTTCTCCTCTATAATTTAAAGTTGTTAACCAGGTGCAGTGATGCACACCTGTAATCCCAGTGGCTGGGGAAGCTGAGGCAGGAGAGTTGTAGATTTAAGGTCAATCTGGGCAACTAAGTAAGACTCTCAGCAACTTAGCAAGACCCTGTCCCAAAATAAAAAAGCCTGGAGATGGTAAAGTGCCCCTGGGTTCAATCTTGATCCCTCCAAAATTCATGTATATATACACATATATGTGTGTCATATATATAATATATATATACACACACATATATTCATTCATATATATGTATACATACACACACAAAATTCCAAGTTGTTCCTACACGACTTATGGGAAAGGCCTTCCCCCACTGCTCTGAAATGCACACAGCTTGTCATAAATCATGTGTCTGCAAAGGTGTGAGTGATTTCTGGGCTGCACCTTCTGCTTTATCAGAACATGCACTGCTCTTTGTGCTGAAAGCACAGTCTTCATCATTATAGCTTTGGAAGCAGTCCTTACACCCAGTAGGACAAGCCTTGGCAACTGTTCTTCAGAAGCGTCAGACTGGTCGTGGCTCTCAGCGTTTCAATAAACAATTTAGAATCAGCTTCTAACATGCCAAAAACAAACAAATGTTCTCTAGTACTTTTATAAATTAACTATCACATATCATTAATACATTTGCATAATTCTTCCTGGACCAGCAAATTCCAAATAGAAAATTCCAGATGGATTTTCCATATTCTTATTGGGCTAGATGCATGTGGCCTGACCCTTTTTGTAGACTCAGTAGTGAGTCCCAGGACTGTGTTGCATCTAGAAAGAAGCATGTTGAATGGGAGGGTACACAGTCCTGAGAGCAGAGATGCTTGAGAAAGAGCACTGGGTGAAGAGTGGCAGGCGGGGTCTGTGCCCAGCTCTGTATCTCTCCTCAGGGTGCATGTGGATAGCCCACCATCAAGGAAAGTCACCCCCTCCTCACTTTCCATGGCTGCTGTAACTGGTGCTCTTGTTCATACATCCTTTGGACAGTTAATCTGCCTGCTTTGCATCAGCAGAACTAGGAGTAAAAAGAATTAAGGATCCACCTCTATCCCAGGGAGCCTACCCTCCAGGGTCTCTGGGACTGTGCCCCAGTCAACACGCATACACACAAAAAAGTTCTGTGGTCAGATAACAGAAAAGCTTCCTGTAGCACCCTGTTCATGCATGTTCACAGCTATAAGATCAGGGTGTCTTAATGTTTAGCCCAAGACCTCCTCAAGTTTGCCTCATGATTGTATTAGTTTCCTATTGCTGCTGTTAATAAAATACTAAAAACAGTGACTTAACAGATTTATCTTACACTCTGGAGGTCAGAAATCAGTGTGGGGTCTTACTTGAACTAAAATCAAAGTAATTTGGCAGGGCTGAGGTCACTTCTGGAAGGCAAATCCATTTTCTTGCCTATTTCCAGCCTTTAGAGGCCACCCATGTGCTTGGCTCACAGTGCCATCCTGCCCCTTCTGAGCCACCGTGACTTGTTAAGTCTTTTTCATGATGCTATCTCTCTGGCTCTGTTGCCACAGCTCCAGCTGACTCCTCTGCCTCCCTCTTCCACATTTAAAGGACGCTTCTGATTATGTTGGGTCTGTGGGAATGATCCACTATAATCTCTTTAAGGTTAAACCAGTTAGAAACTTTAATTCCATCTGCAACCTTAATTTCCTTTAGTCATTTAAGACCACAGTCCCAGTTTCCAGGGATGGGGCTCTGGGCATCTTAGGAGTCCATCATTCTGCCTACCACAGTGTGCTCCCCCTGCTTCATGGTACATCTGGCTCAGCAGCACCTGCGCCTTGTAGGGCTCAGTGAGAGCATAGCATCTCTCTGTGTCTTGAATTCTTATCTTCTGCTGCTGCTGGCAGAATTCCATAAGCTGGTTTGATTCCTTTCATCCTCCAGAATGCAACCCCCATGAGGGCAGGGATTTTGCCTATTTTATTCACTGCCATATCACAGTACCTAGCATGTGCTAGGTGTTTGACGCATATTTTTTGATCCAAGAAGAATGGTTGGTAGTCTTGCCAATAAACCAGCAAGTTTCTTGAGGGCGAGATCTCCTCGACCAGTTCATCTGTTCTTCCCCAGGGCTTCAAGGTGGCTGGTGCTCAATCTGAAAACTGTCTAGCATGGAAGGAGGCAAGCTCACCAGCAGGAGGCATTGCTGGGTGCCATCTCCTTCAGGAATTTGCCACAGTGATGCTTGGGCCAACCTGGCACATCCAGAAACCCTTTCAACCTCTGAACATAAGTTGAGATAATCAGCTTCTCAGGAAAATTGGCACCAGTGGATTCCAAACTTCTGGGTTCACTTTGCTCAGGGTCTCAGCTATATTTTTCAGTGAATCTGCATGAATGAGCTGATGGGTTTTATTTCTCAAGCAGTTAGGCTCAAACTAGTGATTATGTCCTAACAACATAGTAGCTATTTGAAAAAACAATACACACACATTAAAGAAAACTATTTTTATCTTTAACCCTGATCTCTTACAGAAGGATATGTATCTCTGTTGGAAGATAACAGAGCTTCTCAAACCTTGGAATCAGTTTAGATGTTGCCATCATTTCCTGTTCCAAACTGATTTGCCTAAGTACTTTTTCTCATAGCAACTGCAGAAAACTCGATCCATAAAGGTCAGACATCATCTAAAGGAATATGGTGTGAGCCAGTGTTGAAACCACCAGCTATCTTGGAGGAGTTCCATGAGTAGCGTACAACTGCCAGGTTAGCTTTCCATTATTGACCAGCAGCGCCTGAGCAGAGAGTGAACTCTGGCCAATCAGTCCATCTGTGTCCTGGGGAGACTGATCTCTGCTGCTTCCTACTAGGCATCCTCTCCTGGCCTGGCCTATTCGCAGCTGCAGCCCATCTCCCTAATGATGGTCTCAGGAGATAAGGCATAGAGGTGACATGAGCTCTGGGAGGAGGGGGACCAGGGACCTAGGTGCACACTGTAGGTCATGGTAGGAAGAGAGACAGGTATCATCTGTCTAATGAGCACTTCTGTGGCTCCACTGGTGCTATGTACCAGGCACTATTCATAGCGCTTTGCAAATAGCAGGTCGTTCAGTCCTGACCATAGCCCTGTGAAGCTGCTCATATTACCCCCATTTTACAGATGAGGAAACTAGAGTACAAGGAGTAACTTGTCCAAGGTTCACAGAGCTAGGACATGGTAGAACTGGGATTTGAACCCAGGCTGTCCATGCCCTCACCTGGGCTTTTCCCTTAATGGGTCAGGAAACCTGGCTTCAGATGCCTCCCTCCCCCCTGCTGCCTTTTGTGTGGTGCTGGTAAGGCATGGGACCTCTGGGATCCCGTTCCTTCTGCTGTGAAGTGAGCACAATGAAATCACCCTTGGTCACTGAAAAGATTAGAGGAGACTGCGTGTAAAGTGCTTCCCATTACACAGGGTAATAGAAAGGTGCCTTCATGTTTCTCTGGCAGCCTATCCCAGGCTCTCTTCCACAGCACCCCTCTGCTCAGTGTAAAGGAGCCTGGCAGACAGCAGGGGGCAGCACTGGGCTGCAGAAGAACATTTTCTCATGGGCCCAGAAGCACTAGCTGTTCACACAATGATCCTGGATTTTAGTGCTTGAGATAATCTGTTTCTCGCCCATTTAGGCAGAACATTTGAGGTGGTTTTGTTAAATGAGTAAGAACAAAATCACAGCTTGGCAGAATTAATTCAGTGGAGAGCCAAAGACACAAATTCAGAAGTAACTCTTGTGAGATCATGGTTGGCCTTACACCTTAGGAACCAACTCTCTTTGAAGACCCTGGGCTGTGCCCTCTGCAGCTGCTCCATCTGAGGTGGTGCCCTGGGATATTGCTAAAGTGGAAATGGTGCCTCCTAATGACATCTCTCTGAGGAAGAGCCAGAGATTCCAACTGAATCTCTGGAAATGCCTTTCTCACAGAAATATTTGTGCCCTATCTCTTTCCTTGATTTTTGGAAATGGCTTCCGTCAGGTTTCTTTGTTGCAAAAGGAGAATTCTGATCTATTAAAAGGGAAAACCAACTCCAAGTTGTATGGAAACCTACCTCTCTTCCAGAAGAGCTGAAGCAACTCTTGGCTGTACTCCTTGCTGACCCATCTGCACCTGCAGGCCCCTGTCTACCTGAGCTGCCAGAGCTATCACTGGCCCATCTTGGCCCTTCAAGACTCCTGTGGGCAGCCAGGGTCAGCAGCTCAAGAGAAGGCCAGGACCTGGGGAACAGTCAGTATTTAGGAAATGTCTGTCAAAACTGAAGCTTACGGGCTGGGGCTGTAGCTCAGTGGTAGAGCACTTGCCTAGCATGCGTGAGGCACTGGGTTCGATCCTCAGCACCACATACAAAGAATAAATGAATAAAATAAAATAAAGATCCATCAACAACTAAAAAATTATTAAAAAAAAAAAACAAAAACTGAAGCTTACTTAAACAGGTACATATAGCCTGTGGGTTTTAGTTTAGACTCAGTACTTTTCCCAGGATCATTCAAAAGTTTTGTACAGAATTCCAACTACTAGATCCATCAGATAATTCTGCATGGTTCAGGGCCAGCTATCTTCCCAAATGCTGTGGACAAATAAGTTCAGAATAACTGCAACTGCCAAGAAGACAGATAGTGACACACAAATATGGGGGGGGGGGTTGCAAAATCAAAATTAGTAAAATGCCTAATTAGCTGTTCTCAAAGCATGTCATTGTGTGAATTTTGTTATTTGCTAAATTTAGTGAACATAAACATTTCATTACATTTGCAAATAATTTGTGACTTACATTTTTCTCACTTTGCAAGAATTCTTGAGTTCGCACAATGAATACTGAGGAATCTTAGTAAACTGTGAGTTCCATGAATTATGTAAAGCCAAATAAACACAAAAATCAAAATTATAAAATTCCTTTTAAAGTTGTTGATGTCAGGGAAACTATTTAATGGTGTGTGTGTGTGTGTGTGTGTGTGTGTGTTTAATGTGTTTGATTGATGAGTGAAGTTCCCCAAAGCTATGTGTGCTGCAGCCTACAAATATCTGTGTCAAAGCAGTCTATCAAAATCACATAGGATTCTGGCATGATACGCAGCACTTTAATGGAGTTTCTAAAAATGAGAAGTCCTGGATCTTCCCCTCTAAGATGTTTAGACTTATTCCTGTAAGATCATTTGTAATAATCAGACATGTCATCTGATCAGTGTAAAATGATCTCCTTGACCTTTGATGATTTTGCTTATTAAATGGCTTGTTTTTAATCTAACTTTTCATCTTCTTTCAGGAATCCTGTTCACAATGTTGGTATTTGGACCTGCCTGTGGATTTATTCTGGGCTCTTTCTGTACCAAAATTTACGTGGATGCAGTCTTCATTGACACAAGTAAGGAACAGACCTCAATTTCTAACTACCTCCTCTGAGCATTTCCTTCCTCATAAAGGAATCTTCAGCCTCTTGGCTTCTAAAGCCTTCCTGCTAAGCAATCGTCCTGTGTTAGCTTTCTGGTACTGTGACAAATCTCTGAAGTAATCAACTTGAAAACAGGAAAAGTTTACTTCGGCTCATGGTTTCGGCCTGTGGTCAGTTGGCCCATTGCTTTTGGGCTTGTGGTGAGGCAGCACACCATGGTAAGAGCAGAGCTGTTCACCTCATGGCAGCCAGGAAGTGAAGGCAGAGAGAAAGGGACCAAGGTCTCAATATCTCCTTCTAGGACACACCCCCAGTGACTTAGCTTTCTTCCGCCAGGTCCCAACTACTAAAGGTTCCAACCCCTCCCAACAGTGCCACAGGCTGGCTTTTATTCCTCAGGTCTATATTTTACTTTCCTCATCTGTAAATTAAGCATTTCAATAATCACATCTGCCTCAGAACTATTTTTAGGAATTAAATGAGAAGATACATGTGGAAGGAAATGCCTGGCATTTACTCATTGAAAGCTGGCTCAGTAATTGTATGAAAGCCTTACTTGCTGAACTAAAAATTGTAGCACATGTTCTGGAAATGTAAAGTTCAAGTTGCCATTGGATTCAGTGAGACAGATCATTTAAAAATCCTTTCTATAAAATCACTGTTGTGATGGCCTTTGTCAGGAAACACCCCACTCAAAACCATCTTAAGTAAAACCTGTTGTGTTCTTAACCAGAAGAGCAAGAGTGTTTCTTAGTTTGCTCTGTGACCCTGTGTGATTGAACTGAATACTAGTCAGGGTGGACTTAGGTTATGCTGTAGTGACAAGTAATTCCCAAATCTAAGTGATTTTATCTATCCAAAATTTATTTCTGGGTCATACCCTCTGTCCAACACAGGTTATGAGTGTTAGAGAGGATGGAACTTGGTTCATTACTCCAGGCTAACAGAAGCTTCATCCTGACCTTAACATATACAGTTGCCATAGCAGGAAGCTGGTCTGTGACACACTACAAATGGGGCCTTGAAATTTGTGCTCAGAAATGACACATATTGTTTTCACTCATTTGCAGCATAACAAATGACCCAAAACTTAATGACATAGGCATTTATTAACTCAATTTTTTTCTGTGGATCTAGAGTACAAGAGCAGCTTAGCTGGGTGGTTCTGGTTCTGAGTTTCTTAGGTTATAATCAAGGTATTGCCGGATCAGCAGTCATCTCAAGTCCCAATGGAGAAAGATCCACTTCCAAATTCATGACCATGATGTTGGCAGCTTTAGAAGGTCCATTTCCAAGCCAACAGCCCTGGGCCTCTCAACAGGGGTACTTTACCAGGAGCAAAAACCCCAAGAGAAGATGAAAGAGAGACAGCGAGCACCTAAGATAAGGCGCCACAGTCTTTGAATAACCTCATCTCAGATTTGGTGTCTCATTACATCTGCTGTGCTCTGCTTGCTAGAGGCCAGTCATGTGTTCAGGTCCACTGTCAAGGAGAAGGATAATTACACACAGACATGAATACTGAGGGGCAGGGATCTTTGGGGACCATCTGAGACACTTTCTACCCTATGTGGTCAAAACTCTATCATGTACCTGAAAGAGAACACTGTGTTTCTGTATAGTTCAATGAGCACCGAAGCCACAGTTTCTTTCTCTCTGAAAATGGAAGGGAGAAGCCATACCAACTTTTCATGCTGATCTGTTCTCAGGATCAATAAGAACTCTCAGTCCCTGGGTTCCCAATCCATCACCTCTCGACAGTGCTAAATTTACTAATTCACCCCGAAGAAATAATGTGGTTTTAAATCCAATCAAGTCACTTTGTGATTCACTCCATTAATCGCACTGATATATTTACTTGTAGCTAATGACGTTACAGATTTCCAAGTGGAAAAGAAAATCAAGCGCAGCCTTATTTATTCTTGTCGAGTGCTGGGAGGTGGTGGGAAGCTGCTGCTTCCCACAGCTGGCTGGCCCTTTGAACCCCACTCCTAGCATGAACGGTGAAGGGTGGATTGATGAGAGAAACACCCAGGAAGTGAGCCAGTGGCCATCTTGCTTCTAGGGGCAGGAAAGCTCTCACTGCTATAGCACAGGACCGGAGACAGGAGGAAGATAAGGAAGGGAAATTCTCCCAGCACAGTGGGGGAGCTGACTTGAGGGAGATGCGAAGTAGCTGGGCTACATCTTTTGCCTTTGGCATATTATCATGGCTCCTGGAATCAAGCTTGTAAATGACCAGAATCTGAGCCAGAAAGAAGTTCAGGTATCCTTCTTTTCCAGATATTTCATATTCTCAATAAGGAAACTGAGTCCCAGAGAGGGAAATGGAGGGACCTAATGTAAAAGGTGCATCTGTATAAGACCCAGGTCTCCTGAGCCAACATGAAGGTATCTCCACTTCAAGATTGCCCTCACCTAGCTCCCTCCTAAGAACTAAAGACCATATTTTCTTATTTCCCAGAATAACCAAAGGATAGGTAGCTTGAGGGGTAGGGTTTACCTGTTCACTGTCAGAACACTCAGCTTGCTAAGGCTGTTCCTTCAGCCTAGAATGCTTTTCCCATCCCATTCTGTTCAACATATTATCTCACCCTTCAAGGCTCAGTGTGAAACAAAATCATCTATAGTTCCTGTCTCATTGTCAGTTTGATACCTCCCCTATGCAAGATAGATGGGTGCTTTTCCCTTCTGTCAGGGAATCTTGTGATTGGCAGTCATCCTTACTCCAAGTTGATAGGGGACTTCCTGGTCAGTTTCTAGGAAATGGAAGGATGCTTTGTGAGTCACCATCTTTTGTTTGCATCTTCCCCAAGGTCCTGAGGTTGGTTGTTGGTGCCACTTCCTGCCAGTAGAGGACAGAATAATACCATATATTCTGTTATTGAGAATAATAACAGACTTATGTAGTTATTGAGAATAACTACAGACTTATGTAGTTTCCGGAAATTTTTTCTATTTCTAATCTTGTGACCAAAACTTGTCATCTCTGAGTGGATCTGGACATATTTTGAGGAAAGGATTCTCCATACTTAAGGCCTTCCCTGTGTTTTCCTCACTTACCTAAAACAGAGCCTTGCTTCAGGACTGCTCATCGAGGGACAAAGTTACCTTAAGCCATAATGTCCAAGGGCTATGAACATAGCCACATGTTTCTGAAATCCCAGCTGAGAGCAGGGGGCCTGGGCAGATAGTGGCTTTGTGTGTAGGCAGCAAGGTAGGTTCACAGAGGACCCTTGCTGTGGATAAAGGGAGGGAAGAAGTCACCTCCCGCCTTGCAGCCTGGTAGCAGCTGGGGAAGCAACACTGGTTGAAGAGTCTGGGACAAAATCTGGACGGAACCTGAGAATAGGTGCAGCGGGGGTTGCTTGTAGGATTGGGCTGCTATGGCAGGAGAGGCCCCACAGGGCAGCTCCTCTGGAGCTCTCCTGGCTGGGCCTGGACATGGGATTCTACTGCCCCAGTCTTTCATCTATTTGATGGCTATGTGGCTCCCTTTGCCACTCTTCTTAAGGAGACTAGATCCCTCCTCTGAGAGCTGCAGGAAGAAATGATGGTACTTGCAGGATTTCCCTGTTTGGATCACTTTGTGAAATGAAAACTCAATGAGGAACAGGACCTTGAAAAAGAGAGGACTTGGTTGCAGAGTGTGCACCTGATCGTTGAATTAACCAACCCTGGCAGCATGGTCTTATTAGATGAAGATGGGGAACAGCAATGGCCACGAATTGATCACTTACTGAAGCTGTACATAGATTGTCTTATTGGAATCTCAAAGCCTTATTATGGGAGCAAGGGACCTACTATTGATGAGGCTTTGTTGTGCAGAGGGTAAGAGTCTGGGCACAGGATGTAGGCATGAATCCAGACCAGACTCCTGATCTGGGCCATGTAACTCCTCACATGATGGTGTGCATGTGATACAAGTTAATCACTCAAAGCACTTAGTGCCTGGCATATAGTAAGGACACGATAAATGATAGACCTAAGGAGAAATCTGAGCTGTTAACTAATTTCCACAGCCAAGTACGGGATAGAGCAAGGATACAGCCCCAGGCTTATCTTATGGCAAACCCCACTCCTAACCTAGCAGTTTGCTTTCCTGAAAGCTGGTTTTAGCCAGAAGGCTGTTCCCTTCTATAGACAAAGGCCTTGCTGAGCTCACCTGACCTCACCAGCACATCCATGTCCTAAGGCACATGCCAGCTGGCCCTGCAGACAGCTGCACGGTGTTTGCATCTGGAGCAAAATATGGCTGTCTGTTTGCTCCACAGAAAAGGTCAGCAAGCTGAGCACCTCCTGCTCTGCCATTCAGAGAACTGGTACCACTGCCAGATTCCTTCATTTTGGACTGATTAACCCAATGACTGGGATCCTGAATGTTCCCCGGCACCTTCCACATCCCCCCACTCTTCAGTATCTAATTAGGTCTGCAACTTAATGATACCCCTGGAATTCTGAAGTCCCATAGCAAAAGTGTGGCAAAATAGGTTCAACAAATAGGTAACTGAAAAAAAAATATATATATATATATATGGTATATATATGTGTGTGTGTGTATATATATATGTATATATATATATATACACATATATATATATGTATATGTATATGTGCCCAGAGAGCTATAGGAGCTTTTATACACCAGGAGGAAGAAGTAAAAATGTCCTGTTTGCTTTGCTCTTCTCACAATCTCAGGTTTCCTCATGGGTGGGCTGGTTGATTGGTTTTAAACTGGTTTAAATCCCAAGACAAGTGATTTTCTTTGACTTTGGAAATGGGTGGGAATCTCAACGGGCCCCATATGTTCACGTGCCCCTCCACAGAGGACGCAAACAACTGTCAGCCACTCACTCAGCTTGCCTAACACAAATGACAAAAACATCTGCCCAAAAGGAAACATTAGAAAAATGGATCTTATAAGGAAGAAGACCTTTCTATGCCCAGGGACTTCTATGCAAAGCCAGGCCCAGCTGTGTCTGGTCTCTTAACAGATGGGCCTACCATCATGGTGCACCCAGCAGGTAGCTCTCCTGCTCTGCTCCTATTCTTCTTTCTAGGTTAATGCTGCAGTAACAAATACCCCTGACACCTCACTGGCTTAAAATACTAAAGGTTTATTTATTGTTCCTATTATACATCTAAATTTCTGTCTGAAATCCAGTGTCTAGATTGGCCAAGGGGTAGACAAGTAGCTGGAGGAAGTGAGTCTTTCCTCTGGGGAAATTATTCCTTCCTCAGGATTTCCCCTCAGCTGGGGATACCATCCTGCCCCATTCTATTCAACATCTTTCTTCATTATGCATCTGCCTTCATTGACCATTTGATGCATTTAACTAAATGAGACAGATTGGTGCTTTTCTGTTGTACTCTGGTCATCTTGCTGACAAAAGTCTTCATTAAAAGGCTGAAACTGCAGTAATTTTTTAAAGTCAAGACATAAACTAGAATCAGATAGACAAAAGAAGAGGTTTTCAATCCTTGCCTCCTACCTGTTCCTAAAACAATACTTTTTCTATCCCAAACCTTCCTGGGTCTGCTCCTCTCAGCTTCTTAAGCCTTTTGTACTAGTCAGGGTAGGCTAGGTTATGCTGCAGTAACAAATACCCCCGACAGCTCAGTGGCTTAGAATACTAAGGGTTTATTTATTATTCATACTGTTCATCCATTGCAGGTCAATAGGAAATCTTGTTCATTGTAGCCTGTCAGATAATATTTAGGAGGAAGAAATGTTTCGACTCATGTACCAGTTCATATATACTTCCACACAGAAATAGTGACACATGTCTCCTCTGCTCATGTTTCATGGGCAAAACTCTGGAACATGGATACATAAGACTTCATAGAGTAAGGGAAAGTATAATTTCCTTGTCCTTGGAAGAAGAGGCTCTCCAAATGCAGACATTGCTAACATCTACCACTCCATTCTTTGTCAGCCTGTGTGGAAAACTCCCCCTCAACATCAGTAATTCTGGAACAGTCTCTACTGAGCCTTGACAATTGCCAAGCAAGTAGAAGGAAATTTTTCACCACAGCTAGCCAAAATGCCTTATAAAAATATTATTCATTGTGGAGATGGGTGGAGAAGTTTCCAGATGAGGCTCAAGCATTAGTTGTCTTCCCAAAATCAGATAGGCTCAGGAAGCTTACCCATGTAGAAAGCAGTATACTCCAGAGCCAGGTGGTTTCTCCTTAGGGTGTTATTTCTCTCCCTGCCATGGTGCTCTGAATAATTGAAATTGAAGGGGAAAAAAATCAATACTTCTCAAAATAGCCAATGATGATTTTCCTGATCTACAAAATCTTGCCCTCCACATACCTCCCTGCAGACCTCATCTTCTGTCCTCACCCAAAAAGCAAGTATGCTTTGGTTCTAACACAGAAGATGTACTCTTCCCTGTCATTCAAACCAACCTAACCTTTCCACACATATGCACATACCTGAAGGGAGCAGGTCCACACATTTACACAAACAATCGCCTGCCTTCCCCAATGCCATCCCTCTCCCTGGGATGTTTTCTCACACATAGAACAGAGTCACTAACTTCCTGTGACTTTCTATGCAGGACTATTTTTGTTTCCCCAACAACTGCTAGGATTTCTTTCTCTTTCATCACTCACATCTGCCAGCAGCTTCAGTTCCCCCTTTATGGAGCCTGTAGACAATGGAAGGGAGCTGGCAGCTCCCTTTGCTGCCTTTTGTTTTCATTCATTGCTTAGCAGCAGGTGAAGAAACAGTAAGTGACTAGTGAAACAATCCTGTTAAGCTACCCCAAGCAATTTCACTTCCTTTTTTCTTGTCTCATTTGCATAAAGATGCTTTTAGGATCACCTTGTGTTTTCCTATGCCATAAACCTGTTTTGTTTTTGTTTTTGTTGTTGTTTGCTTCTTAAATCCAAACATTGAACTTTTCATTCATATACATAGAAACACATAAGTGAAAATAATAAGAACTGCCATATGCAAAGAACCTATTAGGTGCCAGGGATTCTTAGGATCTCTCATCCTTGCAGCTCCTCTAGGAGGATCTCATCTTTATTTTGCAGATGATATTGAGGCCCAGGGAGTGCTATGTCTAATAAGGGGCAGAGGTGGGATTCAGCCCCAAGTTCTCTGAAACATCTGGTCCCTGATTATTGCCATTGAGTGTATGTCAAGGACAGACGTCAACAGTGTTGCAAAGCCAACCTGCCACCTCTCAGAAGAGCTGATGATTTTAGGCCCCTTGCACAAAGCACAGGAAGGAATCTTTCACCCAGAGCCCTGTATGGAGCACAGATTGCAGATTATCAAGAGCAACAGTATAGCAGAGTGGGAGAGTGTAGGCCTTGGTGGGCAAATGCCAGGGTTCCAGTTTTCAACTCTGTAAACCTATGCAGGGTTCTAAACTTTCTAAGCCTCAGTTTCCCCATCCAAATAAACTCATAATAAATAGGCAAAATAGGGATAATGAAATTCCTCTGCCTTGTAGAGTTGCAGGGAGGGTTGACTGGCATATATATGACTGTGCTCTGCCTAATGGCTGGTGCAGACAGATAACCTCAATAAATGATGGCTGGCATCATCATTAGTGTAAGCTGAGGAGTCTTCAGGGAGAGCACTTTACAAATGGTGAAGTGTTTATCTGGTGTCTGCATTCATTACTCTTCCCAGAGCTGTCCATCCATATGATCCAGGCCTGCAGCCCAGTTGGTCTTAACTCATATGCCATTGCCTATGTCTCCAAGAATTTCCTTCTGGGCTCCTTGAGCATGGTTTATCATCAAAGAGCAGCTCATCTGGGAATGCTGCTTTGCAGGGCAGCTTTAAAGAGAAAGAAGGAAAAAATACCAAGGAGAAAGCTGTAGTCTGTGTTCCCATGACTTCAGCTGGCAAGTCAAAAATAACAATCCAATGCAGCCAAGACACATACAGAGTGCCTTTAAGCACATGAGCTGGCTGCAGAGCTTTCTAGTAGAGGGATAGTGCCAAACCACAGGCCACCAACAAGGTTTGAATTAACCTGTCCACTGGTAGGTCCCGAGCTATTAAAAAAACAAGCTGGTATCCATTGGGTGCTCAAGCATGTGCCAGACACTGTTCTGAGCACTTTATAGCTGGTGTGGTTGGTTGGATCTTCCCAGTGACGTCACAAGGTAAGTACGTACTGTTATTGTCATCAGCATTGTATAGATTAGTAAACTGAGGCATGTGAGTTAAGCCACCAGACTCAAGTCCCACAGAGAAGAAAGACCAGGATTTCAACCAAGGCATCTTGGGTGTTCTTGGAGGTCCAGCTCTTTGCTCTCCATCTCCTTTCATTATCTTCCCTTTTAAGCTGTAAACCTGATTTAAGAGAGGGAGAGGGCCATTGAATAGGATTTCAGATGAGCTGTTTTGGGGAGGTGAGAGCGACTAGACCTAGTGAAAGCCTACCCTTGAACGATAAATGTTTCCTTGTGTTTTCACACGCACACCTTGGCAGCACTGCTAAGTCAGCCAATTCCAGCTTAAATTCAGAGGCATCTGGCTTCTCACTGGTTTTGTTTAGACTGATAAAACACAGGGTAGACAAGAAAATTAAGGAGGGAACGTGATCAGTCTCAGGCTCCGAGACAAACCGAAGCACTGATGTGGAAACGATGGGTTTCCTAGCCCGGTGGTGGCCGGTCCTCCCCCGCCAGTCTCTTTCTAGAGCCCTTGAACCTTTGCACTGCAGAACCTCTGCTGCTCAAGTCCTCGGCTATATCTCCACAGCCTGTGTGTCCCTGTCACTCAGCTGTGCTCGCTCCCTTTTCTTTTTTCTTTTGCAGGTAACCTGGACATCACTCCAGACGACCCCCGCTGGATCGGAGCCTGGTGGGGTGGCTTTCTGCTCTGCGGTGCCTTACTCTTCTTCTCCTCCCTCTTGATGTTCGGGTTCCCACAGTCCCTGCCCCCGCACTCAGACCCCGCCATGGAGAGCGAGCAGGCCATGCTCCCAGAAAGAGAGTATGAGAGGCCCAAGCCCAGCAATGGGGTCCTGAGACACCCGCTGGAGCCAGACAGCAGTGCCTCCTGCTTCCAGCAACTGAGAGGTAAGGGTGGCTTTTCCGCTCATGGTCAGAATAATAAGAGAATTGAAATGAGAGGGGATGCAGTAAAGGGTGGTACTCAGGACTGGGCTCTAGAGGACTTGAGTTGAAGCTAAATGATATTTGTTGCGCGTGATTGGCCCCTACCAGCTCTGTGCTTATGACCAGACTTGCTTAATGAAAACAAATGTAGTAAGCATTTACTGTGGGAACCCCAATGGTTAATATAGGACCTGATGTCTAATAAGCACATGTGTCTATAGAAGGAAGAACACAAATGGGGAGTGAGGAAGCAAAACCTTCCAAAGAACTCTTTTCAACTCTTTAAGTCCACTTATGAGCACCCTGAAGTAATAGAGCGTTTTTGAATTAGGCTCCCTTTGCTTGGTACACACATTCTTTAAAAAGCCATATCCAAAGTGCATTTCTTTACATTCGCTGTCCTTCCTCTGCTAAAGATGTGAGATGCATTCCTCCAGAAGGAAATGCCAACCCTCTCTTGGTAACAGAGCCATCCAGTGGAATGCAGCAAAACCCTGGCTATCGTTTTTAAAAGAAAAACTAGCACAGCTTTTCTGACAAAATGGTGAGGTATAAACAGCGATGCAGAATGAGAATGAGAGGTCCCCCCAAGTTGCTTCCATCTTTTGCACAGTCCCTTCAAGGCAAGGAAAATGACAGAGTAGCTGAATGTCACCCAGCAGCCTCAGAAGCGGCTCACTATCACAGCTGCCCCTTGGTGAGCTATGTGTGGTGATCCCTAACTCACAGGACTCCTTGCTTGGGTCCACTGAATCACCTGCTAGATTTTAGAAATGAGCAGGCTGCTGCAGGCAGGAGCAAGGATGGGTACTGCTTCCCTGGTGGAAGAAAGGTAATGGCCAGTCACCTCTTTGCATGAACTGAGCATTCAGCCACCCTGAGCCAGCCCTTGGCATCTACAAATGCAGCCCTCTAGGACTGTCTTTGATCTAATGCTGAGAGTCTCTATGCTGAGCTTCCGTGTAGCAAGGCACACCTCTTATTTGGAACACCGTCTCCCTTCTCTCCAGCTCTGCCACCGTTCACTTCTCCCTGCTGTTTGCACAAGTGTAAAACAGCCACACAGTTCCTCCTCCCTGATAGCATTGTCCTTCTAACAGAAGCACTGCCTGCAGAAGACTGTCAGTCATTCCTGTTAGTCCGTTAGGAATTGAAAGAACATGTGCGATTTCTGAAAAGAGACTAATTTAGTAAAGTAATATAATGTCTGATCCCATGTTCCATGACAGTTTCGACCAACGCTGGGATTTGGAACTGTCTATAGATCTTAAAATTCATCTAAGTTCTAGAATGCATAGGTAAGTGAAAGGGCCGCCAAGTTTTGGCCTCAGGTTGCCTTGGCAGGGACCACCCCCTCTTGATACATGTGCTTAATTAATAACATAATTACTTCTGGGAGACCTTCAGTTGGCTGAGGGTGATGCCTGCTGCTCCTCTCTAGCCATAGAGACCATCCCACTTATAGGAACAACTATAAGTTCCCAACTTACAGGAACAAATTGGGCTGACAGAGTGTCAGAGGGTATCCAGAATGGTGATGTCAGCCTCTCCTCATCTCTCCTCACACCAGCATGGCAGCTCTATCTTTCAAGAGGTTCACAGTAATCTCTCATCTATCCTATGTGGGAACAGACCAGAAGCCAGCAAGGATAGCCTGGGACAGGAGAAACCATAGCAGCAACAAGCAGGGAGGAGCCCACCTCTCTCAGGAGGGGTGAGGAAAGGACCATAGGCCAACCTGAACTGAGTCTTGAGGGACTGTCATGGCTTCAGAGTGCATGAGATCCTCCTGGGGGCCGGGGACACAGTAACACCTTAGTGGCTTATATCCTAGAGCCGGTACTTCACTAGGGGAGGTATGCAATAGTTGAGGTCAAATCAAAAACAACGTAAGCATTAGGTGGGCTTTACCTGAGCTGACAGGTGCACAATTGGGTGGAACGGTCTGGAACACACTAGACCATAAATGATCAGAAATTGTGATCTGTATACACACCACACTTCTGACAATTAATGATTTTTTTTTTTCATTTAGAATTAGCAATTCCCAGAGGCAGCTGGTCCACTAATGGACTAGAGGGTGTTCCAGCAGGAGAGGAAGGTTGTGTCTCTAGAAGACTCTTCCCCAGAACCAGAATATAGCCACGTGAACTGTTATGCTAATAAATCTTACACATGCCAGCACATGAGAGGGGACTCTGGTGCTTGCATTCATTCTTTCCCCCATGAGACAAATGTTTTTACCATGTGGACGTTTTCACCAAAAGCACCACACAGTGGCATAGTGGCATCCCCAAACTAACTTTTCATCTGGTTTGCAGCCTTGAAAGCCCCCGTAGTCTTCAGGCAGTGTACTACATGTTTATGCATAAAAATAAGCTGAGCAATGTTGCACATACCAGGGGAATTAACACAGCTCTCAAAACTTATAGATTGCAATTGCTCATGTGTTTTGCTCGAGCTTGCAGAAGGGCTTTTTCTGCCATCAATCTACATCCCCTTCCATGCTCTGTGGTCCCCTGGGAGGGCCATAGGGCAGCCTGCCCGATAGCAGACCCACCTGGGTTCCAATCCAGCTCAGCCACTGTCCCTGGGCCATGTCACTTTACTCTGCTAGGCTTTACATGTGGGATCTGGTTTAATCTTTACTACACCTGCCAGGAGGTTGGCATTATTACTTATGCCCATTTATAGAGAAAACTGAGCTGTGGTGATATAGGAGTTTGCGTCTGGGGTTCATTTATCAGGGCACTCCCCACCAAAAGCAAGCTTTGAAGGTTGATTTCCAACAAAGTCAGCCATCAGTTGAGCTTGTAACCCTTAGCAGAAGGTGAGAGATGGAAAGCACAGAGTGTTGTGCCAGAACAGCCCAGGAGTCCCCAGCTTGTAGTGACTGTCATGTAAGCATTTTACAAAGCAGGCAGCAGATGAACAAATGCTTGGGTTTATTAAACTCCAGTAACTCCCCCAGGTGGGAGCCTGCCAATCTAAGGCACATGTTTGCATCTCAGCTATGCCACCAAATAACTTTTCCTTTAAGCCCTAGCTTTAAAGGCCTCCCCCCTGATCTTGCTCTTTGAATGGCCCAGCTCTGTCCCAGGTAGCTCCCTCTGTGTCTAGCACTGTCTTTTCTTCCCTGCCCCATGAGTAAGCTGTGTGTTGGCTGTGACTGCACCTGGCACAGGCTCCTGAATCTAGAAGATGCTCAGCTTTCTGCAGAATTCTTTGTGAAAGGCTACACCTGGAGAGAGGAAAGAATTAAAGGGACTGTAATAGCCCAATGTACAGTATTACATCACTGTATATGTTAAATTTCACATCCAGTTTTGTAATAGGTATGGGCTCATTTTGAAAAAGGCATCTATAGTATTATCAGCTACAGTCCCCATTAGAGGTCACATCCACAGTCTTGCATTTCATTATAAGTTGCCTATGGTACCCTCAGAAGCCTTAACAGACAGGACCTGGGACTGCTCTATAGCCACATATATCTCCACCTTCACCCTCACATTCCCTGCAGTTCCTGAAAAGCATCCAGAATGTTCCTCTGCTTATGTTTCTCCCTAGAATATTTCTTCCTCCTTTGGATTACTTCTGAGCTGGGCTTTGTCCTCACCTTCCCAGGTAGCCTCCTGCAGCCCCTCTGTGTGCATATTCCATGTGCCCAAGACAAGAGGAGCTGCATTCCTCTATCATTCATGTAGCCCCAGCAAAGCCCTTCCTACTGCATTACCATGGTGGTCTGGCTGCTAGTCTGTGTCTACCCAAAGACTGGGGCTGCAAGGATGAAGCTGTATTGCATCTGCTCATTTCTAGTATGGAACACAGTGCCTGGTGTGGAGGTGGCATCATTTGGATGAAGTAACAAGTGCACACTTTCTTGCTAGTGTGCCTTGACACAGGTTAACAGCAGTTGAGGCTGATTTTGCCTGCACTGCCATTGAAGACCCCTGGCCCCAGGAGACATTGTTGCCATTTTACAGATAAGGAAGTTGAGGCTTAGAGATGGAAAAGAAAGACTTTTGAACTCTGGTGAAGATCCCGATGCCTGTCTCCTTAATCATGACATTGTGCTGCCTCATCCTACAATAAATGACTCTCAAAGAACAAGTGGCATCGCCATCGCCAGGTGTAAACTGACTTTTCAGCAGTCTATTAAAACTCTGGCTGTCACATAAAATAGCACAAATGTCACCTACAGCAATGAGCCTTGCAGATAAAGCTCTAGCCTAAAAGAGAGGGAAAGACACCTTGTTAGCACTGGCATGTCCTGAACTTCTAGCTGGATGAATTTAACTGCTCCAGAGGTTCCAAACCTGCAGGGTGTGTCCTGCCTTTGATCACAGAGAGAGGGGAGTAGTCAAAAGCTGAGCACTCTTTCCTTGGAGTCCTTCACACTGACCTCTGTCTGTCCAAGTCGCCTCTTTGTCCCAGAAAAGATAACCCAGTTGGGTGACAGCAGGTGGTGGCTGAATGAGTTGGGCAGGACTAGGGCACCAGGCTCAGAATCGTGAAATTCATCATCCAGACCGGGGAGGTAATTTCTGACTTCTAGAACTCTTGCAGGACCCTGCCACTGCGACCCACAACAGATGAGGTGGGGGTTGTAATTTACCTCTGTGCCACCTTCCCAGACATTGGAGCTGGGGTTGGAGAGTGGTTAAACCAAATACCCCAAAGCTGGGACTGGACCCAGGTCCCCAGACACCACTTGCAGTGAGCTCTCTGCTGTTTCCCACAGGATTCACTAAACTGTTACTTAAATGACTAAGGAGGATAAAGGGAATCAGCCTGGGACCCAAGGCCCTTCCTGTGTCTAGTAATGGTTTCTGCTCCACTTCCTTCTCTCCAAAACACGACCTGCAGAACCCCAGCTCCAGAGGAGTCTCATTTTAGAGAGCTGACATGTGCCTGGGCCCCGTGCAGCCTATAACTCGGTTTGGCTGATTTGGCCATGCAAGCCCTGGATAGCCTGCTCCTGCCCCTGGTCTCTCCCACGCTGCAGTCTGCTCCAAACCCCTCCAGTCTGTTTCTACACTGAGACCTTCTCAGAAAGCACCCAGACATCACCACCTACTTCTTAAAGAGAAAGAGGCTACGCCCTTCCAAGCCATTCTAGCCTGTCCTCACACCTCTCCCGTCTGCTCCTTCCACTCCACTCTTCCCAGCCCACTTTTATATTTCCTGGGGCTGCTCCTTCCACTCCACTCTTCCCAGGCCTCATATTTCCTGGGGCTGCATTCCTCCCAGGACCTTGCATTTGCTGTTCCCTCCCCTGGAATTCCAATCCCATCTTCAGACATTTGCTCCTCACCTCATTTCTGGAAGACATTTTTCATGACCTCCTGTCAGAACTCCTTCCAAGGCACATCATCATTTTATCTGTAAATGTGTGATTATTCACGTCCTCCATCAGCCCAGTCCGGGCAGGGACCATGTCTGCTTTTGCAGGGACCTGCTGCTAGTGTACAACAGGTTCTAAATCCCTGCTATTTGATAAGCAGAGGAGCACATGAACAGTTGGACATGTATTGCCAGGCCCAGTGCAATTTTCTGCTTTCCTTGATGCTCCCCTGCTGCCATCCCACGACCACGCTGAGCTTTCACCTGTGTGTGACCTTCCCAAGGACACGAGCATGGTCAGAGCCTCTTAGGTGCTGAGTGCCACCACCGGCCCACAAGTGATTCACCTATTTCAGAGAGACCAGGACCACTTGCTGGGCTGACTTGCCCTGGTGATTCAGGGCTTCTTGGGGTCACTTGCCCATCCCTGGCAGGTATTCTACTTGCTAGGCAAAGGGCACATTCACCTCCCACTGCAGTACTTAACTCACATCCCTAGCTTCTATCTTTCTGCCAGGCCTCTTCCATCCCTTACCAGTTTAAGAGTCAATTTCGGCTACATTTTTCTTAGTTAGGGGCATGTGCCTTTCAGCTGATTGTTATTGTAAGGAGCCTGGTGATCTGAGAGTCCTTGTTCTGCAGGCTAAATGGTTGAGTGTTTTTTATTGCACGATTTGTCTTCAGAACTGTGCTTTTGCCTTGTGTAGATTTCCTGTGAAAATCTTCTTTTTGATTCCGTGTTGAAGGGAATCATCTGCCCTCCCAAACACTTGGAATCCTGGGCCAGGCTATAGGCGTTGTTGTTATAGGTCCCCAGGGACCAGCTGGTCAGTGTCTTGATTATATTCTTATCGGTGTTGATGGAGGGCCTACTGGGGACCCACACAGGGGATATGTCTGTGGATAAGCTGCTGTCTTCAAGTTATTTCATCAAAGCCACCAAGACATACACGTGTGAGGGCACCTAGCCCGATGTAGGGCATTCTCTTGATATTCCTGGAGCATTTGTTAAATGAGTGAGTAGAGGAAATAACCAGAAGGCAATGTTCCCCAGTAGGGTTTCCTTGAAACACAAGTCCTCTGAGATGATAAGGGAAAAACACATCAACAGCAAAAGGGCAAGGGAAGTGGTTATGTGGCCATGTAAGTGGGAACTCATATGCACTATGACCCTCTTAGAGAGTCATACTTTATATTAGTCCATTAAAAGCTCTGGGAAGACCAGCTCCAAGAACACTGGCTGGCTTTGTTTTACCCCAGACTTCTCATACCTGTATGACTGCAGGATTCTCTTACTCATGTTAAACTCTGGCCACTTGGCAGAGGCAGCTAGAATGCAGAATAGAAGATAATGTGAGGAAGGATGTACTGAGGACCTCAAAGGGAGGGCTTGCAGACCCCAAGTTTGGAGGTAGCCTTGCAACCCAATCTGGTAGGAGGAACAGGACCCCCAGGAGGAGGAGAGATGAGAAGGGCTTCAGGCCAGGAGGCACAGGCAGGCAGAGGCATTTGACAGGAATATACGAGGCATGGGTGGAAGGTACATGTCTGGTTTGGAGAATGGGATTTAGAAAAGGTCACAGTAGAAGGCAGGCTGGGGAAATTCCTGCAAATAGCAAAATTTCTGGTATCTGAAGCTACTCAGTAAGTCTATGATAAAATTATAAATGAATTACTGAAAAGCCTTCGTGTTGACCTTCTACAGTCTCTGGACTTTGTCATAGGAGCATTACTTGCCAGCCATGGGTTGGAATCAGCGTCCCCTGTAGAATGTCTTGAAACAACCCATGTGTTTCTATGCTCACTCCAGAAATGCTGATCCTGTGGGCGGCCCAAGCAGCTGGGTGTCTGAAAACCACCTAGAGGACTTAAGTGAAATCCCCGGTGAAAATGAATGCCAGGGGCAATGGGGTTCCTGTGAGAGGTCCCCACTGGGGACCAACAGGTCAGAGCTGTCCCCCCAGCAGTTGTACTTGTATAGAAGTTGGAATGGTGGAGGAGGGGAAGGAACCCTCCCACAAATAACCTGAGACAGTCTGTGGGGCCCTCTTGGAGATTCACGGGGACGTTAGCACATTGAGCACTCTGAGAAGGTCTCCTGTACCCAGTGCTTTAGGAAGTAACATCAGGGACCCTGGGCTTCGAGGTGGGAGTTACCACAATTCAGGTGCTTTACTTCACTATCTCTTTTCTGAATGTTACTATTTCTCTTCCCAGGAGTGAACTCCCACGTCATTAGGGTTTTCATTTTCACCAGGGCTAGGTGCTATCCATGCTGCGCCTCTGAGGTGGGGCACCGCTTTCCCCGAGAAGGTTCTCAGAGGCTGGCATGAAGTAGGGAAAGCAGCTGTTTGCTTACAAAAGATTCTTTATTCCCTTAGTCATTCTCTCTCTGCTCCTCTGACATGGAAAGATACAATATTTGGGTCTCAATAAGATGGAACTGCTTCCCAGGCTCCTTTCTTTATCTCTGCATCCTGTGGTGAACCTGTGCGTCTCACTTCCCACTGCAGAGGGAGGGAAAGGAGCTGGGTGACACCAATTTGGAGTTGCAGCTTATAGGAAGCTCACCGCGCCTCTGTGGATGCTCCGTTCCTGCTTTAAATTGGCTCATGGCCGGCTGCATTGACTCTTTCTCTTGGGCCTTTCTGGTGGGATTATGGAGTTGGTGATCTTAATAGAATCAATGGAACTGATAGGCTCTGGATAGTCCTGGCCAATCCACACCCAGCTGACACTTGACTTTCATTCTAAATGCTTGTTTCCAGTGCTGTGGTTCCTCGTTTGTTCACACAAGCCACAACCTTCTCTGTACAAAAGGAGCATCTCCCTCTGCCTGCCGCCTACTAAAGACAGGTGAATATCTAGCAGTTACTTCTTGCAAGCCTGTAATGGGAAGGTTCTCAGAAACTGCCTCAACAGCCTAGGGCAGAGATTAGGGGACAGACTCAGACAAGGATGAGGCCCCAGTGAATCCAAGGCTGGGGCCAGATACCAGCCTGGGACCAGTGTGTGGTAGACACTTGCTTTCCGAGAAGAGTTTCAGATACTGCCGACCTCCTCTTCCACCTCGACTTTCCCCCTCCCCGGCCCCAAGGAATGATCTAGACACCTCAGGAATCACCATGGGAATAAGGAAGAGATGCACACTTTAGATTTCTGGCCCCACTGGCAAAGAATCATTTGCCATGACTTTGTGAGCTAATTGTTCCCACTTCTGCCATGGACCATGAACCTGTGGAATTTCCCTGATGGTTTGATCATACATTTGTCTGTTTCCATAGTTGATGGGTTTTTTTCTTTAAGAGACTGGACTAGTTCTGTTCAAAACTTTGTAATTGATTAATTCATTCTTTTATTGGATTATTTAATCCATCTCACATTTATTCAGCATCTGCTCTTGTGGGACATGGCGCCCATGTCCAGTGATGGAGCCCCTCCATCCATGCTCTCAGGAGGACCCAGGCAAGGTGTTGGTGTGGTGATGGTAACTCACACTGGGCACATAGAGTGCTGACTTGGAAGCTGCTAAACATTCATGCTACACAATTTTGCTTCATTTTTCATAGGATTTACTCAACCTTGGGCTCACTTTTTTATCTCAGTCATAGTATTTTTCCACATCTTCATTATTTCTTCCTTCCTTTTTCAGTTTTTTTTTTCTTTTTGTTCTTCTTGTTTATGATCTAGAGGCTTTTATTTACCTCATCCCAGCTCCCTCCTGCTCTGTTTTCTTGGGTCCCGTGTGTTGTAAAGTGCTTTGTAGCAGCTCAGCTTGCAGGGAAACAATTTTTTGTTGATTCAAATCTCCATGAAAAACTGAAGGTTAAGGGCTTGGGCTCAAGTCCAGACTGTCATGAATTGGAATCCATCCTGCTTCAGTGCTCAGCTTGGCATTCTTGGTCAAGGTGGAGTTCACAGCCTCTGCAGGAAGCATGGTTTCCTCTGTCTGAAATGCGATGATAAGACTCCCTGCTGTTGTGATGGTAGAAAAGCCCTAGCACAGTGCCCACCCAACAGTGGTAGCCCAGCAAGCAGCTGCTGTCATTTTGATAATTACTGAGCAGTTGCATACACTGACTTCAGCTCCCTTTAACGGTGATGCATTGATAGTGATGGTACTAAAGGGAAAAAAGTCAAGGCTGAGTTCAGGAGAGATCAAAAAAGAATGCACTGAGTCGAGTCTGCACTTAGCCCCATAGGGACCGCTGTCTGAGGTATCTCTAATTCCCGGGAAGGGCAGTGGATGAGGACATTTTTCTCCTGATCTGGCCTCTTGCTTGGTTCTCTGGAGGAGTGGCATCTTCTTGGGAAGCTCTTGGCTCCAGTGATGATTCCCACCATCTCCATAGCCAGTCACCCCACCCTAGTCTTGGCTCCCTCATTCACACAGATGTGTCCCAAGAGCAAACCTGGTATCCTCCTGGCTCCAAGGTATACCACACAAACAGTGAGGAGCCCAAGGGATCTCTCCCTAATTTGGCCACAGATTACTTCTATTGATGGTAAATAGGATTCTCATTGAGCTCTTGTCTGTGTACCTGAGATCTGGGGACACAGGCTGTCCTTGCTTGGGTCTCATTTAATCTTCCCAGCCACCCATGGAATGGAGTGATGTGCTCCAATCACAGGCCTGCTAAGTCTTGAAGCCAGAATTCAAATCCCCATTTCCTGGCTCCTTAGACCAGATTCTCAAGTATTGTTTTCTGCAGCCTCACTCAGCAGACCCTTTTCTACACTATAGAGCTCCTCATTTAGCTCTCCATTGCTTGCTTGCTTTTATTTCTCCCTCCCTCTTGTGTTTTCCTGGTTCTCTTACTTTGAAAAACATGGACTAAGCCCCAGATCCACATCAGATTGGAACATTTTCCCGAACCCAGGTGGGAATTTTTTTTATGTTATTATTATTTCTAAGAAATAAGCTGCACCTTTGATTGCCAGGAGTAGCCTGTACATTTAATCTTCAAATCGAGGGCAGCACCTCCTGGAACATCACACTCATTGGGAGCATACGCTGCACAGTGGGTGCCAGGGTTTGAGTCTGAGTCTGCTGTGCTTCTCTCCCTGTGGGCCTGTGCTCTGCTTCAGTTTTCCCATCTGTAAGGGGGACATTGCAAGGGTCCCAGTATCACAGGTTTGTCGTAAGGAGTAGGTTGTTTGTTGATGAGCCGATAGGCAAGCAGTTGGGATTTATTTGGCATAGAGACCAACATTGCCCTCATGATGTCTTTGAATCTGCCATTCTCCCTCCTAACAGACCCACATTGCATGAGGTGACAATCATGCAGGAATGTATTTCAAAAGCTTATAGTAGAAAACCTGTTTCCCCTAGAGAGCACTCCCGTACCGCCATGCCCAATTTTGCACCATCCTGCTGGTGAGTGCAAGGGGCTCTAGAGGAGAGATGAAAAGCTTTCCTTGGATGATGGGACTGTGTAATTCACACCCAGCTGCCACCTTCCCAGGCTGACTTAGTAGGTGGGAGGAAAATGGCTGAGGAGGGCTGCAGGTGTTCAGTGGGCTGGTGTGACCTTGGCTCACCAATTAGTTTGTTGGGCCAGCTCATTAGCCACCACTTCCTTGGAATGGCAGAATTTGACAGGCTTAATAATCTATTTGAATGAAAAAGCTTGAAACACTGGAGTACCCTAGGATCAAGCTAAATGAGAGCACTTCCTCCAACTGGGGTTTTGAAAGATTGGCTGAACCTTTGACAAGGAATCATCTTGTGAGAGTGCAACAAGTCATCAGAGTAAAACCAGGGATGGGAAGAACCACCTGAGATGAAAATAGTGGGACACAAAAAGAAGCTGCCATTTTCAGAAGCCCATCAGCTTAGTTTAAAAAAATAAAAGTTCTTCATGCAAATAAGGCCCACTGATGCCTCTCTGGGCCTTCAGTCCAATGCTTCTGGAACTTAATGATTTTCACATCTAATTCAAGGAGAAATTAGTCATTCGATATTAAGACAAAAGCAGGCAGACTCCTGTCTTGACAAGGAGTTCTTCCCACAGATGAAGAATTATCTCTGGAATAATTAAAATGCTTGCCGAAGTATAAAAAATGTTCCATTAAACGTTGCCTTTGTTGAGCAAGGGCCCTTCCCATCGCCAAACAAATCATGACAACTCTGATCAAGGACAAGGTGATACTGGGGCCTAAAGAGAGATAGTGATCAAACTCAGATCATCAGTCATTTCTGAGCCACCAGAGAATAAAGTCTCCAATTAGAGGATCCAAGTAGTGTTACCCAGCTCCGCAGGGGTTTAATTTGTGATGGAGCATGGCTGTAGCGCTTTACTCTTCTGGAGTCCCCAACTCTAAAGGGACTGCACCCTGACAAAGGAAATTAAGCCTACAATAAAGGTATGGCAGAGGAGAATCTTCTTGGAATGTCCCCAACCTGCCCAATCGTCATTGGCAAAGTTTTCAGAGGCTAGATGTCTTGATTTCAAAAGAGCACAGGGATTGAGTAACACTGTTATTATCTGCCAAAGCATATTAACAACCAGGACCATCAGATTCCTTCCTTCCAAGGAGGTTCCCCAATCACCCGGCGTGATCTGTGCTGCTCTGTCTATGGTGTATGTGTGATGTGCCATGACATGACCACCCAGGTCCTGTCACCACGTGCCACACACATGGCAAGTTGGCCTTCACCCAAGGGCAGAGTCTTGGCATCCAAGGGTTTCTTCCACATGAAGACCTCACTGTCCTCTGCTTATGCCCAGTATATTCATTGTCTATATTTGTTAAATCACATTTTTAAACTCTATGCAGTCAACTTTCCTCTAAATATTTGTACACTACTTAAAAATAATACAAACTTAACAAAGGAAAGTTTCCTGACATTTAAACATAGATTTTAAAGGTAAACACTTCTAGGCATTTCTTTGAAATGGTATTTCTAAAAAGTCAGATTATCATACATGTTTAAAACCCTCTAAAGAACAGTCAAAGCAGAGACATAAAGACCATACTTGAAATGAAGAAGGGTGTAGGAGAATGCATACCAAGGATTTAAAGATGTTTACTTCCCATCTGCGTTTTTATTCATGCCCTTTTAAAAGTTTTTATTTTCATTTGTGCATTTATTTGAGAGTTGCCTTCCTAAGTCTTCAGTAATTTTGTAAGAAACCACCACAGAAGAGCTGAGGCCACCAGCTGTGGTGGCTTCTCATTTGGAACATAGGATCAACTGCTCAGCCCAGGGCAATTCTGAGCTTCCAGTCATCTGGCTCCACTCATTTCCATAACTGAATTCCTTTCCTTGTGTCAGAGAATCCTTAAATCCCCATGTTTTATAGAGATTTTCATTTTGGAACCTTGGTATCTTTTGTAGGGATGATAAATTTCAAGTTTTGTGTGTCTGCCAGTTCCTGACCCATTGTTCTGTCATTTTGATTTATTAAGCTTGTCTGTTAACATTATTAAAAACTTATGTGTCTCCTATTATTATTTTATTCTAATTAGTTGGGCCATTTAGAGGTTTCATCTCCTAGGAGATGTGATTGAGCCTGTGTAATTAGCTCTCTTCTTTAGGACAGCAGCCTAATCCATCACCTTGGAATGCAGTGTTGGGTGCTCAGCCCACCTGTTTGTTTCAAAGGCCACAGGCACTGGTTGGATTTGCTGAGGCTTGGTACATACAGTACCTGCTTTGGCTGAGACTGTGTCTGATCTCCTCCGTGTACACCACGTGTCAGGTGTCCCCCATGGTGGTTGTCATATTCTAGCAGAACAGAGTCCCCTGACTTTAGTCACTGGCACACCACTTTTACAACATTTGTCTTAACCTGTGTACCACCTGTACCATTACTTATGATTGTTTACCTAAGGCTATTTGTTATCATTATTTACATGAGATGTGTCTTTAAAAAGCTTTAAATCCAGGGCTGGGATTGTAGCTCAGCAGTAGAGCGCTTGCCTCGCATGCGTGAGGCCCTGGGTTCGATCCTCAGCACCACATACAAAGCAATAAAATAAAGACATTGTGTCCATCAATTTAAAAATAAAAATAAAAAATAAAAATAAAAATAAAAAAGCTTTAAATCCATTTACTTGTCTTAACCTGGAATCATCTTGAGCCATAACATTTGACACATCAACTGTATTTCCGTTAACTGTTTTTTTACTTAGAGTCGGCCCTCAGTGTGCATGGATTCTGCATCCATAGATGTAAACAACTGTGTGTTGAAAATATTTGATAAAAAGTTGCATTTGCAAAAGGAATAGAAGACAAAAATTCTTTCAAATTTTGTGCTTGAACTTGAAAGAGGACAGTAGATGATTTTATGGTCTCATTTAAATATGGCATTGTATAATTCCTATCAGTTTACTAGCTTGTTTTGCTATTAATCTGGCTATCATGTTACAGTCAACCCAGAGTCCTCTGAGACTTAATACTGTTATATTAAAAATGTTTGGGAGCATGAGATGTTGGAGAGATCTGCATTAGTTTTCTGAAGATATTTCCTCTAGTGCTATAATTAATGATTTGGAAAAGATCCAAACACCTTAAGATATCTTCCTTGCTGAAGGGACACAGAGCCAGAAATTCTGCAATAAGCACTTAACCATTGTTTAAACCTTAATACAAAAATCTCAATCCAGCCAGGTACAGTGGTGAACACCTGTAAACCCCAGTGGCTAGGGAGGCTGAGGCAGGAGGATCACAGCAATTTGGCTAGGCCCTAAGCAACTTAGTGAGACCCTGTCTCTAAATAAAATATTTAAAAAGGGCTTGGGGATGTGGCTCAGTGGTTGAGTGCCCCTGGGTTTAATCCCTGATATTAAAAACAAAAAACCTTAATCCCAAAATAGGTAAAAAATATTAAAACTTTGGTGTGAGTTTGTGTATTGAATAGTTTACCAATTTAAATTTTGAATAAAAAACCCTTTGACAAAAAAAAAAGTTGCATCTGTACTGAACATATATAGACTTAAGTCTATATATGTTTAGATTCCCTACACAATATAGGACAACTGTATACATAGCATTTATGTTCTGATGACTTGGAGCATAGGGGAGAATGTGCCTGAGTTATGTGAAAATACTATGCCATTTTATATAAGCGACTTGAGCATGCACAGATTTTGGTATCTGAGGGGAATCCTGTGACTTGCCCTTGTATATACCAAGGGGCAGCATCCCATATGAAGGTAAAGGCATAAGTGTTGAAGTGACAGTGTTGTCCTACTACCCTCAGAGCCCAGGATATATCATTACTTCGTATATGAGGGAAACTAGCTGAAGACCATGTGCCAAGGATTCTAATTGCTGGAAACATACAAGTGATGTGCTTTTTTTCAAAGGACTTAAAAAAAAAACTCTCATTCTTAAAAGCACCAGTGTAAAAGGGAACCTTTGTGGCTTAATAAAACCACATGCTTTAAGAAAAAGAGGGTACAATAAATAAGATTGAAACAAATGCCCTGAGTGCCACCGGTCCTCTGTGCTAGTAAAGAGATACACAAGTCTTAGAGCACTTTCACCCGCCTCCAGCTTTCCTAGGAGCCCTGAGCACTGGAGAGTAGGCAGGAGGGCTTCTTCCAAGTTAGACTGGGTGACAGGGAAAAAGTGCCTGAGGAGGAGAGTGCATAGGCAGCAACGGTTTGGGGACAGAGCATTGCACTAGATGAGCTCCAAGCATAGGGACCTGGGTAGAGAGGACCTGGGTGCAACTGAGAACAACAGCAAGAGCCAGCAAGGCTGGGCTGGAGGGAGGGAAGGACATGGTTGGGGACATGATCAGGTCACCTTGGGGCAGACGCTAGCCAGGACACAGTGTGGATTTCATCCACCACAGGGTTTTGAGCAGGAAAATTATTTGAGCTGATCTTGCCAGCTACCACGTAGGCAATGATTATATCAAGAGTGATAACCAAGATGATTATTATATAATTAATGATTATATCAAGAGCGATAACCCTAGTCAGATCATTCTGGTGGACCACCAAGTAAGAACTGATAAAAACTTTTTACCAAGGAGGCATTAGGAAGGGTTGAGTTTGGCCTATGTTTTGGAGAGGAATCGAATTTCATTTCTTTCTTGTAGCTGTTAAAATTAAATATATTGACACATGTATATAGTAATATATACTAATAGGCATGTTGACATCAATGTGTTAACATATATATAATTTTAAATAGATGTGTTATAGTTTCCCTTTAGACAATAAACTCCTCTTTTGGGGGTGAAGGTGGAAGAAATATCTTGTGATTAGTTAAAAACTTTTAGTGTTTCTTATAGCAAACTATAAGAAGAGGCATAGTGTAGGCTCCTACTTTGGTAGAAGATAGTTTAATTGGCAGAATATCAGGGTATGATTTGAAGCGAGAGTTTTCTCAATTATGGATGGCCTATAAGATATAGGTTTTGACCTGAGCAACCAGGTACCACCTGATGCTGTTATAGAGATGGTCAGGAAGGGGCCTGTGGAACAGGAGGCTCTAAGATGGGAGTTCCATATGTGTAACCCTAACACTCTTCTTTCTCTCACTCCCTGCAGTGATCCCAAAGGTCACCAAGCACCTGCTCTCTAACCCTGTGTTCACCTGCATCATCCTGGCTGCCTGCATGGAGATCGCGGTGGTGGCTGGCTTTGCTGCCTTCCTGGGGAAGTACCTGGAGCAGCAGTTTAACCTTACCACCTCTTCTGCCAACCAGCTGCTTGGTGAGTATACCCCACTCCCCCATCCTCCAGTCCTGTACATAATGCTTCAAGAATTTAAGGAGACTCCACAAAGAGCCCAGCTCTGGATTGGGCCGATAGCAGCCTAGTATGCATGTGGTGTAGCCACACAAGGAACTTCCAAGTCCATTTTCAGTATAAGATTTACCTACCAGATGCAATTACTAAGGTACCTGATAATGAAGAACAAAAATATAAAATGTACATAGGAGTCATTGCAAGAGGCCAAGAAGTTGATAGATTGGTACCAACTGGGGAAATTTGAGGAAGATCTGATGAAGGAAGAGAGATGAATCTTGAAAGGTTAGCAGGTTTTCATCAGAGTCAGAGAACAAAAATATTCTTGGCAGCATGAAACCCACAGTTAACAAAAAGAGGGCTTAGAAGGCATACCTGTGCCTATGCCATGCCCATGGCAGACATAACTAATGGATCATAGTTGTTCTTCCCAAGATCAGACGTAGTTTTATAGTCCTTTCAGTGCAGACTCCAGGCATCTACTGCCAGTTGTTTGGAGTTGGCTTACTAAGAAAATCAACTTGCCCTCATAAAGATGCAGTATTACTTATGCACGGTCCCACAGCATGTCTTGGTTTGATTTTTATTTTGTGGCAGTTTATTTTTTCCTACCTCAAATGAACAGGAAGCTGCAGTAGTTGAATTGACCAGCTTAGATGTCAGTTAGACACAGCAGTTGAGGGGTGAGGGAAGAGTCGACCATGCGTTTCTGACGTGACAGCCAGCCCTTGACGCCATTTGTGAAAACCAGAAATAGCAGGGAAGAATCAGATCTGTGGGGAGCATTACATATTCAGACTTGAAGTTACTGGGTGTGAGACATCGAAGTATGTCTAAGTGAGGTCTTATATTTGGTTGGGGGTTCATGAAGGGGATCTGGATTAGCAAAATAATATTATAGCAATGCCGTAACATGTATTACAACATAAAATTTAGTGTGGATGGCAGATGAGGACACGAGAGTTGGATTTAGACAGTGGAAATATGGAGAATTGTAAAAGAAGAGGTGAAACCCCAACATGAATCTGTAGAGAAGTTTAGGGGGCAGCATCCCAAAAGAAATCCAGAGGTGTGGATCATGGGAGTTGAGGGAGAAATGATTCCAAAAAAGAAGCAAGACAGGGGCCCAGATAAATGTGGATAGTCTTTAACAATGAGGACATCTCATAGCCTGTGGCAGGGCTGTGTCCATGACGTGGCAATGGCGGAGCCCATCCTGTGGGGTGAAGAGGAGCCCAGGAGAGGGGATGGAGGGTAATGGAGTAGAGAGGAAGGTGGGTGTGGCTAGGGCAGGAGAGACTGAAGCAAGGCTCTAAGCAGAGAGAAAGGCTTGCAGAAGAGAGAGGGAACATTAGCCAGGCGCAGTGGCGCGCGCCTGTAATCCCAGCACTTAGGGAGGCTGAGACAAGAGAATCGCGAGTTCAAAGCCAGCCTCAGCAACAGCGAGGCGCTAAGCAACTCAGTGAGACCTTGTCTCTATATAAAACACAAAATAGGGCTGGGGATGTGGCTCAGTGGTCGAGTACCCCTGAGTTCAATCCCCAGTACCAAAAAAGAGAGAGAGAGAGAGGGAACGGTGGTGGACATCCCTTGACAGGAGCCCATGTATTCCCATGCAAGGGCAGAAGAGGGACATGTGATTGAGGTTACTGAAAGTGTGACAGTACAGCCAGGCATTGGAGGGGGCTCTAATCCCATGGCCTTTATCGTCTCTGTTAAGTCAGAGTCAACATCTGTTGAGAAGAAAGGAAGGGTTAGGTTCTCTCATCTTCTCCATTAAAAATCTCCTGTCACTTCACGAAATTGCCATAAATGTACAAAGGTGCTAACCATCATGAGTATCAAGGGAAATGCACATTAGAACCATAAGGAGATGATTTGACACACCCAGCAGACTGATGGTAGTGAGTATTGGTGAGGATAGAGAGCAACTGGAATTCTCTCATCCTGCAGGTGTGAGTGCAAGGTAGCACTGCCACTTTGGAAATCTTTCTGGAGATACCTATTAAAGCTAAGCATATGCCTGCGCTGTGATCCAAAAGTTTTGTACCTGGGCTTCAGTCCAGCAAGAATGAGTGTTTAGGCCCATCCATTTATATATGCATACAGAACAATGTTCAGAGCCGCTTTATGCATAATAACTCTGAACTGGAAACAACCCAAATGTCTGTCAACAGCAGAATGGGTAAATAAATTATAGACTGTTCATCTAGTGGACTGTTACACAGCATGTGAAAGAAAGACATTAGATACAGGCATCCATGGAGATGAGTCTCCGAGTTGAAAGACGTCAGACACAAAAGAGAACATATTTCTAGGAATTAAAAGAGGAATAGTTAATTAAGTTGAGCGAGGCCAAAATAACGGTGATCCCTGGGGGAAACTAACTAGGAAGGGCTGATAGAAATATCCTCAGCTTGATCTGAGGGGTGGTTACGGGGAGTCTCAGGTACAGAAGTTCATCAGGCTGCTGATAAGCTTTGTGCACTCTACAGGACATAACATGTCTCAACTGAAAAAATAAAATAGACCACAGTGATGTGGCTAGATTACCCTCATCTGCCTGGAATCTGCTAAGGGAACACAACCTTAAATTTTTCATTTTTACTGATAACTCCACCACCCACTGTTTTCTGAGTTTAGCTTCCATTTTACTTTTAGCAAAATGCAGTCAGCCTTTTAATACCTGCCTGACAGAAAGAAGGTAAAATATACCTCTTTATAATTGAAGTTATAACTCCTTTATTATCTCCAAGATCTCTCAGATTTAGCCCTCCGGCACCCAAAGAGTTCATCTCATATCTACTGATTTATTTGCTGCTATTCCTTGTGTTTTTGATTATACTTGCACAGTTGCTTCGACTTCGGGACTGTGTCCTGTTTTAGAACAGATGCCTAAGTTTTCTATCGACAAACAAATCGATAGACTTCAGAGCAGAAGGTCAAAAAAACAATTTCACCTCTTTGCGCCTGTTTGTCTCCCAGTGATTCTGCTGGTTAGAGCATTTTACAGGGGAGGGGAGGAGGGGACACTTTTCCTGCACCCAGCAATCAGGCAGGCAGCACACAGGCACTCTCCCTGTGGCCTGCCCCTGGCATCACTCCAGCCCTGGAAATACCAGGGAGGTCCAGCTACAGGAGGAGCTGGCAGTAGGCACTTAGGGAGGCCCATTTAGGGAAATACTCTATAGGCAGCTCCTACAGGCCTGGAAGATGGGGCCCATGTATTTATTCCAGCATATTCAAGGCAGGGCTCTGGGTCTCCCACAAAGTCATCAGCAAGGGGAGGCAGAGTTCAGAGAAGAGAAGCATGTATGATTGAGGGACTGATGGCATTGATTTATGAGTGAAGATAAAAAGGGCTTAATCTGCATAAGTTAAAGTAATGAGGATGGAGTTTTGGTCGGGGAAGTTCTGATAGCCGCCTGGAGTGTTAAAGACATGTGCACGCATCGGGGAAGGAGAGAGGAGGCTGATGATGGCTTGGAGAAAAGGTGCTGGAAGCAGGTTGCCATGGTTACCATCATCACTGGGCGACACCCCCATGGTCTCTGCTAGAGAAATGAGACAAAACCTAGGCCACTGTCTGAGCGTGGGCATGTTGTCAATGATGCTCCTCACACAGATCCAAGCTGCTCACCAACTCATACATTCTGATAGTGATACTTGAACATCCATTCTTGTGGGCAACTGTGTTAAAGCACTGGAGATCCAAGTGGGACTGACTGGGCAAGACAGAAAATGTTTGGGTCCTCCAAAAAGACCTAATCCTGATAGAAAAGAAGAAACAAGAAAAACAAAAATATCTGAAATGGCTTTAGATAGCAGGAAGAATGATGAAAACTGTAAATAGAACTGGGTGGGAACAAAGTATCCCATGGTTGGGTGCAGGGTCCAGTCTAGAGAAGGTGATCTGAACAAGCTACTCTGAAGAGGACAGGGGCAGCCAAAGAAAGACATAGGCAAGGGTGTCCCAAGAGTGGGAAATGCAAGTATGAAGCCTGAAAGACTTGAGTTGTTCAGCTCTTTCCAGGAAGAGAATGGAGGGAGAGTGGGCTTCGTTGGGATGGGGATAGAGGCACACAGGGCCAGCTCAGGAAGATCATTTCTATATTAAGGGAGGGAGACCAAGCACTGAGATGCCAAAAGCAGCAGATGATGGAGAGATATATGTTTGTTTTAAGTATGGCTTGTGCTATTTTCTTGCCGAGCTAAGCCTCCCTGATTATATTTTCTTACCCTAATATTAAAATTAATTTGCATTCCCTTAGCACATACCAGCTGGTTGATGTAGTCGATTGACCTAGAGGTCTGTTGATTGGCAAGGAGGAGGCAGCTTGAACTGGAAAATTAGCCATACATAATCTACACGGTGGATAAATGACATAGTAATTTAAAGCTGAGCTGTAGATGAAATGAATCAAAACAGAACAGAACCAAACAGGAGATTGGAACTCTGGATCCTTTGGCCTTCCTAAAATTCCCTGGGTCCCTAGAATCAGAAAAAACAAGTTTGAGTCCTGTGCCTTGCAGATAGCTTTATGTATAAGAGGGAGAAAAGGGAAAAAAAATCACCAGTTACTCACCAAGAGCTACAAAACATATTGATTTGATTCACTTCCTGAAGAGTGGCAGAACTAGTTAAAAGACTCTCTGCAGACTGATGAGTTCTGTGACCTTTGGGTCATGAAGCCTCCGCACCCTCATGCAGCCCTCCTCATTGCCTGATTAGAAGGGGGAGAGAAAATCCCCTAATCATCCTAAATCCACTTTGCACATCAACACACAGAGCATCACTGCTCCTTAGTATTTATTGTGTTAAAATGCACATCTGTGTTCTCTAATCTGCCTGACCTGTCTCTTGGTTGTCCCCATAGTAGCTAGCATGTACTTCCCATGATGGTGCCCACTTAGCATGACAGGTGCATTCAGACTCATGATAACTGAGTTTTCCATACCCATTTCCCTCTATTTTCCATGAGTTCTCTGGGTAGAAATCTACCCCTTCATAAAGATTTGGGGTACTGCTGAGGCAGTGACAAAACAGTGTGTGTGGTCACAGGCAATTTGCAGGGCTCATCCTCTGCATGGATTGGCTCCTCCTTCCTAGTTCATGGTCCCCGCCACTCTGTGTTCCTTGCAGGGATGACTGCAATCCCGTGCGCCTGTCTGGGAATCTTCCTGGGTGGTCTCCTGGTGAAGAAGCTCAGCCTGTCTGCCCTGGGGGCCATTCGGATGGCCATGCTTGTCAACCTGGTGTCCACAGCTTGCTACGTCTCCTTCCTCTTCCTGGGCTGTGACACGGGCCCTGTGGCTGGGGTTACTGTTCCCTATGGAAACAAGTGAGTACAAGAAATGTTGGTTCCACCCTGCCTGCTGCAGATACCAGCACTCTCTTTCCACCATAATTCAATGGAATCAGCTGGGTCCCTAGTGAACTCGAGCAGAAGAATACCTGTGCATTTTACTCCTCAGGGAAAGAATTACTATGTCCCTCTGGGCTGCGAGGGCAGACTGTTCCACTGGTAGCCAGGAGAGCCCCAGGGAGAAAAGCAGTCATTTACTCTACAGAGTACTCAATTATTTCTGGCATTTGACTCTTAAGAATGTGAAGATAGAAAATACAAATACATTTCAAAATTCAACTGCAAATGAAATAATTGATTTCAATAATTCCTTAAACTACCAGGAGCTATGATTAGGCTCATATCGTAATTACAGGGTCTAGTCCCTGGTAGGTATTTGTAAGTATCAGAGGGAGCGGGGAAAGAAAGAGAGAGGAAGAAGATGGGCAGGAAGTTAGCTAGTTCTTATGAGGCCATTTTTGTTATACCTTAGTTATTATCCCAAGGCTTTGGACCAGACTCCCATCAGGATCACCCTTTGAAGGAATTATGAACAGCTCTTACTTACATATCTGGTGTCAACGTCTATCCCCTTTCTACATGGGATCTGAGGCTGCCTTGGGGCCCCAGCCTGGAGCACTGATGCTGCAGCCTGGCTGGCTGACAGGTCTCAGTGCCATTCTCTCCACAGCTAGACTCCTCATCCAAGCAAGCCACCAGGCCTGCTCCTGTAGTTAAACCAGAAGATGCAGTAGAGCCAGGGCTTATCTGGAACCCCAAAAGGGTGAGAAATGGGAGGACAGAGCAGAGGTAGCTAGTCATAGATAATTGCAGAGCCTAAACTCCATGTTCCCCCTTCTCCCCTTTGGCACCACCACCAGGTGGCCTCTTCCAACCACCCTCCAGCCCCAGCTCCTCCCTGTACACATATGGTGCCCTTTGGTTCACACTCGCTTTGAATAAGAGCCCTTCCTGTGGATAGCTCAGTGTGCAAGTAGACTTCAGTGATTACAAGCACCAGGTCTTTCTCTAATGACATTGTTTTTGTGTTTAGAAGAAAAAAGTGTAAAACCTATGATCACACTGCCTCAGTCCTTAGCCCTCTTCTCCCATTTGTAAGTACATTTCATCAAATGACTTAACCTGGCTGTGCCTCAGTTTCCTTCTCTCTGAAGCCCATGGGGTCACACTGAGAATAAATGAAATCATACACAGGACACCTTCACCAGAGTATGACACATAAACTCAAATAGCACCATCATCATCTTCAGTGTTATGATATGCCCTGAGCCTCAGGGGACAGAGCTGAAAATAATGGAGCCAAAGGAAAGACACTTTCTCTCTTATCATTTTTCTCTTTCTTCAGATTGCTTGCTCCATTAATGATGCAAAGATAAATTAAAACATCTTAGGGTTATTTTCCCTGGGATATTGAGTCCAGCAGACAGACAATAATTATTGAAGCCAGTCTGGTTGTAACATTATTGGCAGAGACTTCCTGTCTGCTGGGGAGGAATAAAACAGAGATGAGGACCAACCCAAAGGGAAAAAGAAGTTAAATGTCTAGCTGTGGGGACTTTCATTGTTGTTCTAGAAGGGGGGATGAGCTGAGGCTGCTGTAATCAAGAGAAGTGTCATGGATGGCATGACCCTGAGCTGAGCCCCAGCTGCCACCAGCCCATGGACACAAATGATGGAAATGATTTCCTCCTCTTGGCTTCCTGAGAGGAGTGGGAGCTAGACTCTACTGTCACCCAGTCAGATGCTCATCTTTTGTACCCCGTGTAGCCCTCAGCAGTGGCCCTTGGCTGGTCCTTGCAGGACAGAAGGGCTAGGTGGGAAGAAGAAGAGGATAGAGTTGCCAGGGAAGAATTCCATGAGCAAGGGTGACTCTCTACAGCAGTGGGCAGAGCCTGTCACTGGGGGCCTCCTGTCACAAATCAACCTGCTGTGAACGGATTCCATTCATCCTGTCTCTTCCAGCTCAGCGCGTGGCTCGGCCCTGGATCCCTACTCACCCTGCAATAAGAACTGCGAATGCCAAACAGACTCCTTCACTCCAGTGTGCGGAGCAGATGGTGTCACCTACCTGTCTGCCTGCTTTGCGGGCTGCAACAGCACGGTAAGGGAGAGTTCATGATGGAGCGGACAGGGCAGGGGCTCAGGCAGCCAGAGTAGCTTACTATTCAAGGTCAGGGCAGGAACAGGCCACCACAGGTGTTCCACAGCTGCTGTTCTCCTGTACTGTGGCTTTCCTCAGCCTCTGCCCTGCTACGTGGAGGATCCTCTATGAAAGATAAGAGGATGAACCAGCTCTCCAGGCCTTCTTGCTAGCTCAAGTGGTTTTCCAAGAAGCTTCATGGAGCACCTGAGAGTAAAACTTCAAAGCAAGCCATACATAGCAAAGTCAGAAAAAAAAAGATTGTGGCTCAAGCCCCTGGCAAAGGGAGTCAGTGAAATAGGCTGTCTGCAGATGTAGTGAGCTCTCCATCACCAGAAGTGTAAAGAAAGAAAGACCAGAAAAACATTTGTCAGGGAAGGCCTCTTCCAGACCTCACTTTAGTTCAACTTCTTCCCCATTTAGTTTCTTCTGCCTTTTTCTTCCCAATTAAATGTTTCCTGCCTTTTCCATCTTCCCACCACTGGTTTTCTTTTATCTTTTTTCTTTCTCAGTGTGAACTTACCAGCTGGCTGTCAGCCTGCAGCCTTCCGTGTTCTTTGCACAAAAACCCGATGCTATGTGACTGGCCTCACAGTCGTGTTGATCCCACCTTCCAGATGTCTCTGGCAGTTCTGTACCCACACACTGTCCTGGTGCAGGCCCTCCACATCTCTTGCTTGGACCATGTGGTAACTGATTATCTGGACTCTGAGGATGGTCCCCTCTGCTCTGTCTTATGCACTGTGGCTGGAAGGATTTCTCTAACCCTGCAGGTGACCTTTCAAAGTGCTGTATTCCATCACTGCTGGGTACTGAGCCTTGTTCTTGTACGTCTTCCCCACGAGGCTTCTACTCTTGCCTTCTGTTTGTGGTATTCAACTTTCTCCACACAACATTTTTGTGCTTCTCTCTCTAATTGGACAACTCCTACTTGCCCCTCAATACCCTATTTAAATCCCCCTCTTCGGAAGCATCCTCTTTGGAGTGCTCATCTTTTGGCCCCTCTTCTTTCCTGGAGTTCTTCTTAATTTACTACTGTTATGTACTAGATGTGCCATTTCTCTGATGTTTAGGTTCCTTGAGAAGGGCCATCATTACCCAGATGTGCTTTGAAAATGCCTACACAATGCACAGGTGGTGAGGAAAATATGAAGACCAAGTGGCCACTTTTGCAGAACTCAGAGTCAAAATTCATTCCTTCCCTCCCTTTCCCGCATCCTGTGTCTTCAAGAGCAGCAATTTCTCTGAAAGAAGAAAAATGGATCATTTATTTTCATTCTCAAAGATTTTATTTCTTCTTTGCTTTTAACATTTAGATTCCTGGCCAGCTATTAACATTTTCTATAGAGAAAATAAATCACCATGGGGCGGGGGGAGGGGAGAGGAACTGATTTTGAAATTAGATGACAAAGCATTTTCTTTATATGAGTGGAAATAAGCATTAAAAAGGATCGGGGCCTTGAGACTGGTTAAAATAAAAACACAAGCTATTATTTTTCATAGCAACAATTTTATTAATGTTTTAATGTTCAAAAAGTTATATTACAAATCAGCCTCAGTCATTGTCCTTTTTTAAGAATTAAATCACTGGTCAAAAGTTGTCTTAAAAATTGCATTTCCCATGATCTTGCATGGACGAGAGGATTATTAAGTAAAAGCCTCACCGGGACCATGGTGGCTTCCAGCTGCTCAAACAGCAGAGCTGTGGAATATAATTAGAAGATGGCAGGCTCCTCTGCACACCTCTGGACATGTCATTTATTCTGCAGACTCTTGCCTTTCATTCACATTACTTGAAGCCTCCCACTATCTGCTGGGCTGAAGGCAAGGCAGGGTGCTGATTCCCAGGCAATTGCAAGGTGAAGAAAACACCAGGCACCTGGCTAGGGTTGCTATCAGGGTACCATTTTCTCCCCATGGAGACAGATCTCTGGATGCCCTGGCTTCCAACAGGTGGGTGAGGGGGCACAGAGCCATGCTTTTCCTGGAAAGGGGCCCTTGTCATAGTCTCGCCTTAAAAACAGCCCCAACCATAAAACTTGATGAAGTGGCTGACTTCATCAAGAGTCTGTTCTGGGCCAGGTAACAGGGCCTTTGTGTCACTCATGGCCCATGGCAGCTTGGCCAGGAGTCAAAGGAATCTCAGGGCGACATCCAAAAATGAGCAAAAAGCAATTTGAATCTTTTAAATCTCAGCTGCAGTATCTTGAGAAAATGCCAAAAGTAGTAGATTATATTCCTGGTACATTAACTCCTGTCTTTTCTCCCTCACTTCCCTCCTTTTTCTCTCTTGGTTTCCAAGCCCTAAAGGACACTCTTCTGCAAGAGAAAGCCTTCCTGGATTCCTTTACCTCTTGGGCCTTTCCACACTGGTTCTCTCACTGTCCCCTAGAGGTCTCCACTCTTCCCAGGGTGGATTTCATCAGTCCTTGTCCCCAGCCCTCCACCCTATGTTATTTCATTCATCTCCACAGCCACCTTGGGAAGCCTAACTTCTTTTTAGTTCCTCACTATAGATGAGGTCAGTCACTCACCTAGGTTGTGCACTAGAAAGTGGTAGAAGACAGGCTCTTCAACCCCATACCCGGTGGTCTTCCTCCACACATTGGGACTCCCCTTTTTAGGATCCTCATCTTTTTTCTCCCTGAAACAACCTCTTCATACATGCTGTTGCCATCTGGCCCTGGCTACCCTTCCAGCCTCAACCTCCCTTCTGCCTTTTAAAGAAGCACTTGCTAAGTGGAACTTCTTCAAGTCCCTCCCAACATATCAAGCTCTCCCTTGCCCCAGGATCTTTGCATGTGCTATTCCTTACATTTGCAGGAATCCTCCCTTTGTAGGCCCTGTTTTATTCACTGGGGCTTGCCCTCTTTCAGTGTTGCTAGGAAGCCTCCTTCCTCATTATCTTTTCCAGGTCTGTGTTGGTGCCCTTCCTAGTGACTCCCCTCATACCTGTTCTCACCTTGCAAGGCTCCTGCCCCACCTGTCCTAAAGGCTGATTTGCTTCAACATATCCCTCACTAGGCTCCAAGAATGGAGGCTTTGTTGTGGACCTTTGCATTCCCAGTACCAGCAGTGCTGTGAACTAAAGTCCTAGAGTTTCTGATTGTCCAGCTGGAGCCTCATGCTGACCTGAGAGAGGTGACAAGTGACAACAACATTGTACATAACCAGCAAGCAGGTAGATTGGATGATTCCAGTGTCAAGACTAACAGCCTTATCCTCTCTCATTTCTCCTCACTTTATAGCTTCTATCAAGACTTGTAAGAATTTCCCCTAGCTAGATTAGATGTGAATAGGTCAACCAATCAAATAATTCTGACTATAGGGAAATCTGGTCAGCATTAGCATTTTCCTGATATTAGTTTTCCCTTCCCGCCTTGGTTGAGATTTTTTGTTGGTGGTGGTTTTAATTTTCTTCTTTCATATCTTCTCGAGTGATAACAATGCAAGTTTCCAGGACTACATTTAATATACGATTTCTAATTCTGCTCATTGCATATGACCAGGAGGGGTGACAGAAAGATTGCAAGTTCATTTTGCAAGCTTCCTTTGGCATGAATATATTGTCCAGATTGTTTCCATACCTTTCACTTTCAGAAGTAATTATTCCAATAGAAAGTGTGTTAGTTCACTGCTGACTGACTGCTGGGAGTTGTATCCTTTTGATGTACTGAATAATTGACTTTAAAAAAAAAAAAAGCTTATATCAGCCACCAATAGAATGTCGAAAGTCAATATAAGTCCAGCACAGCGGTTTGTAGGGTACTAATGATAGATGACTAATCCATCCCCCAGACAGACAATAAATATTTATTGAGCGCTTGTTTTAGCAAAGTGCCAAGTAGGTCCTGTGGAGTGGGGAGGATGACTCCACTGTGCCAGAACACAGGGAACTCGCCATTCTATATTGCGAGTCAGAAAGTTGGAAAACAGCTATGCTACGTGTTAGATTCTTATGGGAGCTTTTAAAATGGGAGGTCCTGCTCAGAGATTCCGTTTCTTTGTATTGAAGTAAGACCTAGGCATCAGTACTTCTTTTATACCCTCTTTAGTATTTTAGACTTGTCACTGAGGTCGGAAACCACTGTTCTAATCTACAGTTGCTTAACCTTGGTGTTATTGACATTGGGGCCTGATAGGTTTTTGCCATGGGGGCCTGTCCTACGCACTATAGTTTCTTCAGCAGCATCCCTGAACTCTGCCTTCCAGATGCTCCCCAGAAGACCTCCAGGTTCTTCTGACAACCACAGATGTCTCTAGATATTGCTCCCTGAGGAGCATAATCATGCCCACTTAAAATCACTGCTCTAAAATTAAGAATGAGACCAGTTCTGAAATTCTTATCTTTCTAGAAATAGGTCAAGCCCTGTGCTATCACTAAATAGTCATCCTCCAGTCTCCTTTTACTTCTCATTGTATTTGCTTACTGCGGACCCCAATCTTGAGATTCAGCCATGTCCACCTGTCACAGCACAAGGGGCAAACTGCCTGGGCATCATATCTGCCTTAAAGATCTGTTTCCTGACACCTAAGCCAAAGGTTATATGGATCTAGATTTCTGACCTGAGAAAGTTGGATGATAGCTAATGGGTCCTGTGCCCATGTAGGGCAGCAATCTGGGGAGCTGAAAAGTGATTGGCCCTTTGGACAAGACATGTGTTCTACACTTTGCTGCAGTCTCTGCCACCAGCCACCCCTACCTCTCAAACCACTTTTCTTATTTATTTTTCCAGTCTGGCCCCAAAGGCTTAGGGCTTATGAAACCTTTTCATTTAGCCTGGCCTCATGTGCCCAAGACTGATTCAAGAGTGTGCAGCAGGGCTGGGCTGTGGCTCAGTGGTAGAGCGCTTGCCTAGCATGTGTGAGGCACCAGGTTCGAACCTTAACACCACATAACGATGAAACAAATAAAGGCATGCTATTCATCTACAACTACAAAAAAAATAAAGAGTGTGCAGCATTTCAGAAAGGCCTTGTGAATACTCTGAAATCAAACCCTGCTGGGACACCTGATGCATCACAGGCCCTGTCCTGTAGAGATGAAGAAGGTAAGGAGCCCATGTTGATAAAATGAGGCGTAACACATTCATGGAGTTACATACAAGGGGCACCCAAAAGTGACACTCAGGCTGGCCTTACGATATAGCTATGGTGAAAGAACATAGTATAAGACAGTACATAGACCATGGAAGAAAAATCTTTCGGTGAAGAAAAAGAAAAATATAAGTATACGTATATCTTTGCATTGAAGAAAGATTGGAAGGGTGCATAGTCAACTGCTCATAGATGACTACCTCTGGTTAGAAACTAAATTTTTTTTTATTTCAGATGTTCTGCATGTCAAAATTCTCTAAAATTGATCATGCGTCACTTTTCCAATAAGGAAAGGCTTTTTGTTTTTTTAAAAAGCCACCATTAAAGAATAGGTTGTTACATTCAAATAGAAGGAAGCAACTAGCTAGTCAGTGAACCTGTAAGGTTGTCTGCTTGGGTAGCGATTGGTTCTGGTTGAGGTGGACCCATGAAGGAGGGAATGGACATTTTCTCCAGGACCAGGACTTCCTCATAAAGAGTAAGCAGGGACTTTCCTGGTGGCCAGGCCTATAAGGACATTGCCACATGGATTGTGGATAAACAGAGACATGGAGATTTGAACCTCATGGTACTGGTGGGATTTGAGGTTGGGAGAAATGATGGTGGAGCCTGGTGTTCATTCTGAGCTGTAGTCCACTCCTTCACCTTTTGTGTGCTCTGAGGTGGCTGGAGAGAGTGAGCCTTTCTGCTCCTCAGGGTCTCTTACCCCTGCCCCTCTAGCAGAGATAGAGAGACAGGATGTGCTCCAGCTCATACGCTACAGGTTAGGAGTGAAAGGCAGACTGAAATCTTGTTTTCATCTCAGAATAGTTCTCCCTGGCCATGACTCTGCACCAGCGACCTCACAAGGGAAGAAGAGAATGTACTACTACTTGTGGTTTTTTCCAGTGTCCCCTCTGCCTCCAGTGGGCTATCACTCATGCTCTTTGTGACGAGATCTGAGGTCTTTGCCTAGAAATGCCAACATGGGCTGGGCCAATGAGGTGATACATTCTAAGCCACAAAGACAGTAACAAATGCCAGGAGAATGTCTGAGGAGCTTCCATGAGTCATGAAAGAATCCATAAATAACTGTGACCCATAAGAGTATAAGGTCGTTCTCAGGAAGATACCCCACTCTGTTGGGGTGGTGCCACCAGTCCTTTGCCACTCAGTGATTAGGATGCCAGGTATACAAAAGAGCAAAGATCTCGTAGGCAGAAACAACATGGAGTGGCCTGTGTCAGAACTGCCCTGGCAGGCTCCCCTCCTGTATGCCAGGACCAGGCCCAGCACTTAGTAGCAATTGTCTCTTCTTCCTGGTAACAGAATGCTGTATGGAGAGGAAAAGGACAGTGCTCCAGAATGTCAAGGGTGACCCCTGACCTTTCAGGTTTTCACAGCAGACTGTTACACATAGCATCTGTCCTCCCTTACCATTCCCTTAGAAGAGGAATCTTGCCACCCAGAAGTTCATTTTATGTCTACTGTTAATAGGAATTGATCCATCAGTACTGAGTGTGGGGGAACAAAACTAAAACAACTTTATTTGTCATTGTTTTGAAACACTGCCGGCATGTATCTTGTTCTTATAATATGAGCTGTCAAAATAGTGTGCTTGTGAATTTCCTTCATTGATAGAAAGCAAATCCAAGATTCCAGAGAATAATTTTTCTATATTTATGGTCTCCAGCTTTCTTGTAATTATTTATCCCCATCATTGCATGTGAATAGAAACATTTTGCAATTTATAGTAATGACTGGATGTGGAAGATGGGTACAGTTTTAAGTGGCATGCTGTTCTTTCATGGATTTCTTTTTCATTTTTTAGTGTTATGGAATTTTTAATTTTTTAATAATACGTCTACTTGTTTCAAAAAATCAAAAATGCATAAAAAAGAGAAAGCGAGAACTTTCCCTTCCCGCTTTGTCCCCTGTTCATCTACTTCTCAACACACCAAGTAGATAATTCCTATCATTGGTTTCTTGTACAGGTTGAGTATCCCTTATCTGAAATCCCTTTTTTGGAAACTTTGGATTTAGGATTTTTTTTTTCAGGGTTTGGAATATTTGCATATGCATAATGAGATATTCATAAAATATAACAAAACAGACACATCCTAGCTGCAGGGGCCTGGAAGGGCTTTTTCCCTTCTGGGATGCTGAATATACTGTCGTGCACCAGTGTTTTAACTGCAGCCTGTCATCTGAGGTTAAGTATGGAATTTTCCACTCATGCTATCGCGTCACCTATCAAAAAGTTTCAGAGTGTGGAGCATTTTGGATTCTTAGATATTCTTCTCTGACACCAACCAGCAGACATATGTGTGTTCTCTAGCTTGTCTTCTGGAATTAACCCTATCGATGCCTCTTTTCTGTCATTCATTCTGGGTTTGCCAGCCTTTGTCTATTCAAGTTTCCATAAAAATATTATAAACTGGGGCAAGGGAGCTTGCAAACAATATGAATTTATTTCTCCCATTTCTGGAGGCTGGAAAGTCCAAGATCCAGGCGCTGGCAAATTGGAAGTGCAGTGTGGGCCCACTTCCTGGTTCTTCTCACTGCATCCTCATGTGGTGGAAGTAGAAAGGAAGGCAGTTCCCCAGGTCTCTTTTATAAGAACACAAATCTCATTCGTAAGGGCTCTGCCCCTGTGACATGAGCACCTCTCACAGGCCTCATTCCCAGCTTCCATAACCTTGGTAATTAGGTTGCAGCATGAATTTTGGGAGGACACAATCATGCATTGGACACGCATTGCTCTTGCTCAGATTTGCTTAGAGCCTCCCTCTAGCTTTGTGTCCTCCCCAGCTCTGCTCTCCTTTGTCTTGGCTACAAACCCATGGCAGCTTAACCCTGCTGTTTCCTCACTCCATTCATGGAACGTCAGTTAAATGCTACATTTAGTTCATCCAGACAGGGCTGCACAATCATTGTGCCAGCCATACTCTGAGATAAAGACGTCTCATTTATCTAATTCCATTAGGGGCATGATTCTGGATTAAATCCAGAGTGGATCCATTTCAGAATGGATTTTCCACTTCTTATATCAGGCAGTTTCCCCTTTTGGGGTAAATGTGATGTAATTAAGCCATAGCCTAGTAATGGGGCCAAATTAGACTGTATGGAGGTACCAATTATAGATTACTCGTTACACCAAGCAACGCTCACCAGTCACATGGTTTGTTGAGTTTTGGCTTAATCACTGAGTTCCAGCACCCACATCATATTCCTTAGTGCTACTGAGAGGCTGTGTGAGTCAGAACCCAGTTCCTGAGTGCTCGGTCAAACACGACCATAGCAGCCCAGAGGGGTCTGCTCCCTGTGCATACCTAACCCTCTCAGCCTATGTTGTTCCCAGAACATAACTGAGTCCTATCATTTATCATATTCTAAGCATGTCTCATACTGCCCTAGTTCAATCCATGGCCACCCTCATGACTGCTGCAGTAGCCTCTGATTGCTGGATGGGAAGAGATTTGGGGCTAGGGTATGTGTATATGCTAGGGTTCAGCCAGGAAGACAATGTCCGCATATGCTTTGAAAAGATAGGATTTACTAGGAATTAGAGCTTATGTAAATCTGAAGGAATTAGGGGATTAGGGTCTGTAAGAAGCGAGATGAAGTAGCAGAGGCTATACTGGCACAGGTGGGCAAGTTGGTGCTTGTGAAAAACCCCAGGAATCTCTATCCGTGTGGCCACTCAACAGGACTGGAAAGGGGTGCTCAGGAGAGATGTGGCAAGCAGGTCACTTTAGGTGAGTGTGGGGACTGTTGGTCAACCAGGCAGCCTGGAAGGTACACAGCAGGGCATGCCAGGACAGGCTGGTTCCTTCTGGTTTGCTTTGCTTACATCCAGCCCTATGCCTGACCACGTACCCTTTATAGAGTAGCGGCCTCTGCTTCACTTTGTAGGAGAGAGAAAATTCTCTTCAAAGTTCTCAGCTAGGACAGATGTCTGTAACAGAGGCAGATGAACAAGACAGATTATACACACCTTAAGGTTACATGGGGGGATATCCAGGGAATGAGTGAATCTCCAAGACATGGCTTTGAATTTGGGCTGTCCACTAAAACAAATCTATGGGGAAGGCCAGGAAAAGCATGGTCAGTGAGGGAAGTTTTGTTTTTGCAAGTGTAGGTTGGTGCCTTCTCCATGGAAGAGGCTGGTGACTTTGTCATCTTTCTCTTCCTGGTACAAAGAAGAGACACCCTAACACATTTTAAAGCAAGTGCAGTGGTATATGCCTATATCCCAGCTGCTCGGGAGGCTGAGACAGAAGGCCGACCTTACTTAAAAAACAAACCAAAACAAAACCACAAAATCTCCTTTATAAAGTAGGATGTTGTATCATCCGGTTCCATCCATATTTGCAGCTTCAACCAAACACAGGATATATTTGGGGAGAATACTGTGTTGGTTCTAAACATGTAGGGTTTTATTTTGTTTTGGTTTTTTGGTTATTCCCTAAACAGTATAGTGTGGCAACTATTGACATAGCATTTACATTGTATTAGGTATCCTAAGTCACCTAGAGATGATTTAAAGTATGTGGGAGGATATATGTACGTTGTATATAACCATTTTGGTATCTGCAGGGGGTCCTGGAACCCAATCTTCCTTGGCTACCATGGGATGCATTTCCTTCATAAAGTAGTCATTTCTCTGTTGTCAGAGCTTCTCCTGTGTCTACATTTTTCTCAAAAATCAGTTCAAAATGATCCTTATGCCAAAGAGGTATATCCTGTGGCATATTCTGATCTGCAGCTCCCACCTTCTAAATCTTGCCATGTACCCCTCCTGTCCAGCTCTCCTCTGGGAGGGAAAGGAAACTCTGGGGACTAGCTCCCAGCCTTAGATGGGAGAGTGGTGCCATACTACAGCACAGATGTAGCTTGACACCGCCTCATGCTCAAGTGTCAGGAAGGGACATATCAAATGGCCTAGGAGGGATCTGGACTGCAGATTACATTTGGGGGAGTCCTGAGCAGGTAGAGATGGCACAGCAAGTTAAGGAGGGCCAGGGAAAGAGCACAGGGTGGGGAGGGAGGAAAGCCAGACCAAGGCCCTGAAGGGCTCCAGCAAAAAGGAAGGGCAAGGAGCAGCCAGAGAAGCTCAGGGCTGGGGGGACAAGAGAGTGGAGCTCCAGTGAGGGTGGAATGGGTGGCAGGGTCCCGGGATATGGAGCCCACCAGGGAACTTAGCATGATCTGATTCACATGTATAGGGACAGAAGCCAGTTGGAGTAAGTTGAGAGCAGGACAGATGAGAAAGTGCAAGTGATGTGTGTGAATGACGGAAAATTTTGGCTGTGCTATAACCCCTGGGTGGGGGGAGGAGTAGCATTTTAATTTATAGCTCCTTCATAATAAAGTCAGGGGCAAATTCATTCACAGATGTATTCTTTTAAAATTATTTTTAAGACATATACAAATTAATGGGTTTCACTGTGACTTTTCTATACACACACATTTTACATGTATCACATTCACCTTCCCTTCTACTGTCTTTTGCCCTCCCCTTTCTTCCCCTCCCCCCAGCCCTCTTCCCTTCTCTTCTCTTCTCTTCCCTAATAGGCCCTCTTCTACATTGAGGTCATCTTTTTTTTTAAGTTTCCACATATGAAAGCATGTGATATGTGTCATTCAGTGCCTGGCTTATTTCACTTATTTCTCCCTCTGGTTCCATCCACTTCACTGCAAGTGACATACTTTCATTTTTCTTTATGCCTAAATGATATTTCATTGTGTATATAAACATTCATTTGTTGTTGTTTTTAATCCAGTCACCTTTTGATGGGCTCCTAGGCTGATTCCATGTCCTAGCTATTGTGAATGATGCTTGCAATAAACATGGGTATGCAGGTGTCTCTTTTGTATGCTGACTTCATTTCTTTCCTGTACATATCCAAAAAAATGGTATAGCTATATCATATGGTAATTCTACTTTTCATTTTTTGAGGACCCTTCATACTGTTTTCCATAGTGGCCATATTAATCTATGTCCCCACCAATAATGTCTAAGGATCCCTTTTTCTCTACATCTTTACCAGCGTTTTTTTCTATTATTCATTCTGACTAGAGTGAGGAATGAAAGTCTCAGTGTAGTTTTGATTTCCAGTTTCCTGGCTACCATTATAGAACATTTTCTCATAGATTCATTGGCCATTTGTATTTCTTTTGAGAAGTGTCTGTTTAGCTCTTTTGCCCATTTCTGATCGCATTACTTGTTCCTTTGATGTTAGGTTTTTGGAGTTCTTTTTTAGATTCTAGATACCATCCTCTGTCAGACGAATAACTGGCAAAGATTTTCTCCCATTCGGTAGGTTGTGTCTTCATTCTGTTGCTTATTTGCTTTGTAGAAACCATTTAATCCCTTCATTGATTCTTGCTTTTGTTTCCTTAGCTATTAGAGTCCTCTTCAGGAAATTGTTGCCTCTGCTAACATCTTGAAGTGTTTCCCCCATTTTCTTCTAGTAGTTTCAAAGTTTCAGGTCTTAGATCCATTTTTGGAGCTGATTTTTTTGAATGGGGTAAGATAGGGGTTCAATTTCAATCCTCTACATGTGGATATTCAGTTTTCCCAGCATTGTTTAATAGTCTGTCTTTTCTTCAACTTATGTTTTTGGTACCTTTGTCAATAATCAGTTGGCTATAGATGTATAGACTTATTTCTGGGTACTCTATTTGATTCTATTGGTCTGTGTGCCAATACCATGCCATTTTGGTTAGTATGGCTCTGCTATATGTTTGAAATCAGATACTGTGTTGCCTCTAGGATTGCTCTTTTTGCTCCAACTTGCTGTAGCTATTCAGAGTCTTATCCTTCCATGTGAACCATAGGATTGTTTTTTACCATTCTGTAAAAAATGTCATTGGCATTTTGATGGGGATTGCATTGAATCTGTAGACTTTTTGAGGTGAAGGGCCATTTTAACAATATTAGTTCTCCCAGTCCATGAACATGAAAAGTCTTTCACCTTCTAGAGTCTTCTTCAGTTTCTTCAGTGTTTTGTTGTCGTTGTAGAGGTCTTTTGCTTCCTTGGGTCTTTGTTCCTGAGATTTTTTTTTTTGAGGCTACTGTCAGTGGGATTGCTTTCCTGATTACTTTCTCAGCAAATTCATTATTGGTGTGCAGAAAAGCTACTTAATTTTTTTTAATGGTACTGGGGATTGAACCATGGGTACTCTACCACTGAACCATGTCCTCAGCCCTTTTCTATTTTTCATTTTGAGGCAGGTTCTAAGTTTCAAAGGCTAGCCTTGAAGTTGAATCCTTCTGCCTCAGCCTCCCCAATCACTGGGATTCTGGGTGTATACCAACCCTGTTGGGCTAACTTCTGATTTTTATAAGTTGGTATTGAACACTACTATTTTACTAAATTTACCAATTCTGAGACTTTTGGTGGAGTCTTTAGAGTTTTCAAAGTATAGAATCGTAGCAGTATCAGATAGGGATAATTTGATTTCCAACTTTCCTATTTATATTCCTTTTATTTCTCCCTCTTGCTCTGGCTCAAATTTCTAGGACATATTGAATAAGAGTGTTTTTCTCCTAACACATGTTTTCTAGAACTATCTGCTGAGCTTTATGTACTACTTCTCAGCACTGAGCTAGGAAAAGATGCAGGGGAAAGAATCTGAAAAGCACAGGGGTCTTGTCTGAGGTGGTCCTTGTTCCATAGTTCTCATTTCTTCTGGGAGGCAGGTAAAGGCCTCTGCACTTAGGGATGGAGTGGCCCTCAAAGAGGGCTGGGCTAGGTTCAGAGGATCTCATGCAAAGGGGAGGGAGCTTCTCAGCCAGAGGAGACCTCTCAAAGGGAGATTTGGGTTTTGTAAAAGATCTAGGAAGTCTCTAGGCAAAGAGAAAGAGAGAGGGGCAGGACTTTAGCACCTGGGAATCACCATAAATTCCCCAGGTATGTAGATAGGACCATCTACACAAAGATGCCTACTCTGGGTAGACCAATTAGGAGAAAGGATGCAGCCCCAGCACACAAAAGTCTTCTCCAATTTCTACCCAAAGATAAAAGTCCCCATGTGGGGCACAGGCAGCCCCATCAAGAGGTGGGAACTCTAAGGACTTCTGGACACCCCTGAAGTCATCACATATAGCTTCATGGGATGTTAAAAAAAAAATCTTATTTGTAGAAAGAAGGGGGTTAAAAAGAGAGGAGAAATGGATGCAGGGGAGAAGAGCAGAGGAGGAGAACCGTAAAAGCCAGACCAGAGAGGGTGTGTTTGAACCTCAGGAGGATTTACCTGGGCATGTGCTTAGAAAGCCGATCAGTCCTGGGAAGGGAATCCATGAATCATTTATGACTGTTTTCACTTCATATTCATTAAAGGCCTCTGCACTATTATTATTGAACCTTAATTGGCTTGGCACTCAGCTTGCCCTCTTCCAGCCCTTGCTTCTCCCTTTGCCATCAGAAATTCCTCGAGCGAGCAAGAGAGAGTGAGCAAGGACTGTGCTGGGAACAGGGCAGCTGGGCCAGCATCACCGGGAAGATCAAATGGAATGCAGTCGCTTTTCTTTCTTCTCTCTCTCTGATCATATATTAATAAGCATATCTCATTGGGCTTCCGCTCTGTTCCCAAGCCTCTCTAAGCTGCCTGGAATCTCTTAGCCCTCTGCTTTCTCAGCCACTGGAGAACTTTTCCATCAAATCCCTCCCCTCATGCATGACAGCGCACATCCTTTGTTCCTAGTGCCACACTGGGCACTGAACCAGCAGCAATATGTGGGTTACCTGATTTACTTCTTTTAATACACTTCAGTGTAATTATAACTGCATAAAAGAGAAGACAAATTGGCAAGTAATTACAATGTTAATTTGGTAATGTTTTATCATATTGTGGAAATGCAATTTCCTCTCTAATTGTATTGGAGGGGACACGTTCGTCTACAGTACAGCTTATTGAGGGATTCTTGAGAATGGAAATGAAACACCGGAGACAGGGAAATCAGCTCTCCTCCCCATAAGTATTCCTTTATTTGCATGTGTTTTTGCAGCCTCCTCAAAAAGCTGACTCGTTTATCCAGGCCTAATAAATGGAATGCCACAGAATGCGTAATTAGGCCGTGACAGCTTTAGCTGATATATGCGTTTGGATTTGGAAACCACCGGAGATACCCCCAGGTAAAAGCACTAAATGCTTTGTCTTTCAGAATCTCACAGGCTGTGCATGCCTCACCACCATCCCCCCTGAGAATGCGACTGTGGTTCCCGGAAAGTGCCCCAGTCCCGGTTGCCAAGAGGCCTTCCTCACCTTCCTCTGTGTGATGTGTGTCTGCAGCATGATTGGTGCCATGGCCCAGACACCCTCAGTCATCATTCTTATCAGGTAAGCTGTGGATATAGCCCTGGGGATGTGTGAGCCACTGGGTTCTCCCCACTCCACCTGGTGTGGACCTGGGGGGCACACCTCTGGACTGTGCAGGAGTCTCACAGGCAGATGAAATAGGGCCACAGCAGGGAACATAGGCCAATAGGAATAATCATAATCAATCAATCAATGGGGACCTCAGAGCAAGAAGTGACAGGGCACAATGGAGATGACCACATGTCTTCCCAGGGATAGCTTCTGCAGGTGACCATGAAAAGGAGTCTGCATTGATCTGTTCAAAGAGCAGTGTTGGAGTAAAACGGCATTAGACTAACCAAGTCCCTATGTCCAGCCCCACCCAGCCACTGATCAGCCATACACCCTTGGACATGGCATCTTCCCCTAGACTGTTTTATAATGTGTTATGGGGGTGAGGTCACTGGCCCTGCCTTCCTCCTGCAGTGGCATGTGACCTGTCAAGACCATCTGTGTTCAAATGCCAAGGGGATTATTGTGCCAAGGGGCTCGTAACAGGCAAGGTACAAACAGGTTGCTGTACCAAGTCATCCAGAATTCAGTCACTCAGGACCCATCCTGGGAGCAGATGAGGTGCTTCAAAGGTGAAATATTCAGCAATATTCTGAGTAACTTTTATCATTTGCAAAGTCATCTAGCTTTGTGTTTGAAATCTAGGTGTGAACTGACCCACACCCTAGCATCCACCTGAATCAGAGGAAAGGATGCCATGTAAAGACTCACCTTTTGGGATGCAGCTATATAAGCAAACCAGTGCAGTCCCAAGAGCTGGAAAGAAAAGAAAGAATGAAATACTTGGAAGCACCCTGAGTTGATGTACCTCATCAACTGATTTATCTGGCTTCTCCCTTCTTCTTGTACTGTCGACACATTTCTTGGTCTTTGTTATGAGTTCTTATGGAAGAGGATTTATACAAAGTACTTGTGTTACCTAAAAGGTCATTAGCAAGGCCTTGAGACTGCAGAAGCATCAAGGGTACAATAGCAAATTGCCATTGTATACTTCCTATGTTTGAAAAAATATATTTTAAAAATTCATACCTAGTGCTTTTCAAGGCTGTGGCCAAACTAGTAAAATCACATATTGCTGGTAGCATTGGAAAGCATCAGTTCTTTCAAAAAAATAATATGGCATTGTGAGTTAGGAGCCATAAAAATATTCAGACCCTTTTATGCAGAAACCCTACCCCCATCCTTCACCATTTATCTCAAGAAAATACTTCTCTACAAGAAAAAAAGGCTCAATACAGACAGATTTTTATTACAACGTTAACTATAATAGCAGAAATACCTGAACTGAAATAGTGAGTTAAATTATGGTACTGCAACTCGATGGAATAATGAAAATTCTTAAGAATGTGAAAAGTGTTTATGAAATGAACCATTGAATTTAAAACTCTATATGGAAGATGATTATATATAATATGCATATGGAAAAACCCATTAGATCTCATGTATGGGTTTAGGGTGGCTGCCTTAGGAGTAGTTTATTTTTCATTAGAAATTCTCATGAAGTTATATTGTGATACTCACATACAAAAGGCACCACAAAGCAGAAAAAAATGACCCTCACCACTTCCAGTAGCAGTGGCTGGTCCCCTTTCTCTCTCTCCATGACTTCCTGTAAAAAGCCATCCTCTGGTGCTAGATGGTGAGTGCCAGATCAAACAGGGAGAGTCTGTTGAAATCTCAGTCACTTCCAAATCTCAGCTTGATGAATAGCTCGTGGAGTTTTTCAGGAAGTATCTGATTCCCTTTAAACAGATCAACAACAGAGGGCCTCCAGGACCCGGGCTGGGCCTCATTCACCTCCCAACTCTATGCTTAGAGGCACATGTCCTGCATGTTGAAAAGGCCAAGGTAGTTCATTCCATCACTTTCCGAGCCAGTGTACCATTGTAGATGTTCCAGGCAGGCATAAGGACAGAGTCTGTGCTGCAGCCCAGATCTGAGCTAGCCTGTACCCTGGCCTGGAATAAAATGCTTGCTCTTAGGCCAGACAGAAGCATACCCATGGGAACAGTGCTCTGAATGTCCAGGAGCAAGGAAAAAGCTGACACATACTGGGCCCCTCCTGGGTGCCAGCCCTAGACTTTTGTTTTATTGTATTGTTAGCATTCCCCCTTTACAGAAGGAGGAACCAGAGAGTGATTAAGCACCCATTCAGTCTGACACTTAGGCTGCATTCCTGGGCTTGCCTGGAACTTCCATAACAGACTGAACCCTCCATTTCTGTATAACTAAATGCAAGAGAAATGATTTCTTACAGGAACCAGTTTCCCAACAGGATATGAAGAGAGATCTTAGCGCCTTGCTCACTTTGTTCCTAGTGACATGATAGCTGAAAGGAAATCAAATTTCAAGTGATAAATATTCTAGCTCATTATACCATCATGTTTTCTTGATAAGGAGAATTTGCCTTTATTTATGTGTCTTTCAAGTTAAACCTTCAAGTGAATGTGCCAAGACTGTAGCCGTGGAGCCCATAACATTGAGGAACTCAGATTTTGTAATGTATCTAAGAGTAGGCGTTCTGTCCAGAGAGACGCTGATCTCTGTATTGACACTGTACGGCTGTCTGCCTTAATCAGGCAGGAAGTCATGTCCTCCTGCCTTGGGATTACTTACCTATGCCATATTCTTTATAACTGAAAAAAATATGTATTTCCCCAACAATCACATTTTTAGTTTTCCCTGAACATATCAGAAATAGGGGAAGATTATAAAAACCACTTAGTTTTTTCCAGGCTTCTGTAACAAAACACCATGGATAGTAAGGTAGTTTGTCAACACTAGAAATTTATTTCTCAGTTCTGAAGGACTAGGGAGTTCAAGATCAAGGCACCAGTAGATTAACTGGTAAGCACCCACTTCCTAGTTCATAGGTAGCAAATCGTGTCCTAACATGGCAAAAGGGACAGGGGATCTCTCTGGGGGCATCTTTTATAAAGGGCATTAATCCCATTTATGAGGGTTACACCCTCAGGACTAATCACCTCCTAAAGACCCCATTATAACCTTGAGGGTTAGATTTGAAAGAATGAATTTGGGAAAGATATTCAGCTTATAGCATACATGCAGTTTCTCTTGGTTAATTTAATAGTCGCTTTTTAATAGTTCCTGTTACACCAAGAACCCAGAGACATGCACACCTAGGGCCCAGCCCAACTGGTAGGTAATTGGATGGATGCTTTGGATTGTTGGATGAATGAACCCACCCAGTCTATGGTTAGGTTAAACATCCTGTGTACAGGATGTCCTGTTGGTAACTTTGTCCCTAACCTTTATTTTTTACAAACAACTTGTTAGGCTGTCCTCGCACAGCCTGGGTCTCTAGTCTTCCAGCCACACTGGATGAGTCTGCCTAGCCAAATCCTTCAAGAGCCAAAATCATGTGCTGCCCTCTCTGTCCCCTAGGGAGTCATGATGGTGAGAGGGAGGGATGGCGTGCAGTCAGAAGTGCTCAGGATGACCTGAGGCATGCAGTTAAATCTCCCTTCACACTACCAAGCCATAAGTAGGGATACCCAGGGTCATAAGTTGAAGACATCTGCACAGCCACCTCACATGCCCACCTTGCACATGCCATGTGCTAGAGACAGAGCTAGGACTGAGGTCACAGTGATGAGCAAGATGCAAATCATCCTTGACCCCACAGGGAGACGGCAAGTATTGAATGAACGCAAAGGAGATTGTATTATTGGTTGTGCGGATCCATCTATCTAGAATCAATCATCACTTCCAAACCTCTACTGTCACTCTCATCTCATTTTACTGAGATTGTTCTAGAAAATGTATAAGAAGCTCATTCTAAGAGACTATTCTGGGTAAACCAAAGCCAGAGAAATTGAATCAGTTCAAAACAAAGAACCATGATTATTTGAAGGTGCCTTCCCAAGTTAAAGGTATGACATGTGATACAGATGCATTATTTCTCAAATGGTCCATCGGGGATATCAAAACATTCTAGTCAGGGGGCTGGGGTTGTGGCTCAGTGGTAGAGCACTTGCCTAGCATGTGTAAGGCACTGGGTTCATTCCTTAGCAGCACCACATATAAATAAATAAAATTAAAAGCCTATCAACAACTAAAAAACAAACAAAAAATTTTAAAAAAAAAATAAAACATTCTAGTCAGGTGGATTTCACAAAATGAGCAGAGAATAACAGAGGTGTCAATGGTTCCAGCTGGTTTGCAAAGCATAAAGAATGATTTTCTCAGTTTTCCACATGTTTATCTTCCACCAACCCAAGTTGTGTCTCACCTCAACAAAGGTAAAATATCTCTAATGTTAGATTTTATGACCATACATACATTTGGTCCTCGGAAATGACAAGATTAGCTCATTATTAAAGAAACACTGTTAAATTCCTAAACTTGGCTGTTGCACTCATTTTTTCAGAATTTAGGCAGGGAATAAAAAAACTAATTAGTAATTGTCTAAAGAAGGGGTGTGATGGACAGCAGCAGCCAATGACTCTGGACTGTTAATTAAAGTGGAGTGATAAGAATCTTTTTCTTCCTCTTCATCTCTTTTTATGTAGGACAGTCAGCCCTGAACTCAAGTCTTACGCCCTAGGAGTTCTTTTTCTCCTCCTCCGTTTGTTGGGTACGTATTCCCTCTCTTCCCTCAGTACAAAATTGGATGCTTATTACCAGGTGAGTAAATATCAGTGAAGTTGCTCCATTTCCCGGGTTTGTCCTCTTTTCTATGATGCTTAATTATTAATACACAAGAAATTAAAGTCTGAAAATTTTGCTCCCAGTTTAAACTCAGGCAGTCCCTGGGTGTCAGAGTTTCCACATATACCAACTTGTCTTTGTGCCACCCTGAATTCTCATTGGCATAAGAAGAAAAAGCAAAGGCACTAAAGGGGGAAAAGGTTTGATGTCACAAATTGGCACCTTCATTAAACAGCCCATGAGCAACTTGTGAAATGTTTCATTCATGGGGCTGCCAGCCAGGGGAGAGTAATGCCCCCAACACCTAGCCAATGGAAACTTCGCATTTTTCCAAACTGATTTGGTTTATTTACCTTGGGTTTCTGGCATGGAGCAAATGCAGCTGTGGTGCTATAGGGCCCGTGTTCCAAGATTTGGTCTGGATAGAAGGAATAAAGTCTAACCCCCTCAAGACAAATGAACAGGACAGGAAGAGCCCGTGATTGACCCAAAGAACTGTGCATTGGCTAGGGGAAACTTGACCAATCAGCCTGGTACCCACCTCCCAGCTGTGCCTGCCCTTATCTTGTTAGACCACACTGTTGCTTTATGAACATCCCTTTGTCAAGAGCAAGATCAAGATAATTATTTTTTCTTGACAATACAGCAGTAGTCTTTTTTAAATGAACTTTAATGGCAACTGAGGATAGAAGGGGAAATGTACTGAGTAAACATAAAATTCCTCATTCCAATTATTCAATCATGGGTTAGCACAAAGACCTAGCTAGAGAAATATGTATAAAAATGTAACGGTGGGAAGTTGGCAGCAACCCAAATGTCCAACAGCAAGGAATTAGTGAAATCAGTTATAGTCTATAATCCCAGTAGGATTCATCTTCCCCTTTAAGATTCTGGAAATAAAACTATAGACTTGGAAAGGGTACATTATATGTGGAAGGGATAAAGAGGTCTAAGATAAACATTACAAAGTATGTGACATCAAAACTGTCATCTCAGTAATAAGGTTGGTTATATATATCTTCTAAATTTGTTTTAAATTTTTTAATATAAATTGCTTCTATAATGAGACTAATTCCATATATAATATATGGGAGAAGAAAAAAATCACTCTTAATTTTATTAAAAATATAAAGTCCTCCCTGGTGAATGGCAAATACATGGCATATGGAATTCCTCCCTTCCCTTTGTTGTCTGTAGCAAATAATCCAGTGTCCTGATCATTGCTGGCATGTCTGGGACAAGGCCTCAGACTCCTCCACCACTGTCATCCTGTGAAAACATAAATTTCATCTTTGTCATGGAAAATAGAAATATTATAAGTGTGAAGATACCCCAGATAAAATAAGTTCAGCACTAATTCAGATCAAAACATTTAGGCCTTCCTGGGAAATTTCCTGGGAAGTTCAAGTAGTTTGCAAAACTCCACCATGACACAGAGCTCTACTGATTTTTTTTTAATCATCTTGCCACCCACTCCCAATGGCTGGATGGGTAGATGGATGAATACCAGCAAGTTCAAGACCCTCACTTCTGAAAATGGTGAAACCATTTGACAGACATTCAATAAACTGACATTTATTGAGCACCCACTGTATTCTAAGCTCCTGGATCATACCTAGGTAAATGACCACAGCCTTGCCCTTAAGAGTGCTTTCCCAGGCTTACAGGAAAAAGGGGAGCCTACCCTATGTGCAGGTGTTAAGGATTCAACATATCTTTCAGAATAATTTTGATAACAAAATGAAAAAAATGCCTGATATTTCTGGAAGTTAATGAAAATCATAGGATAAATGAAGACAAAACTGAAAATGATTAGATATGGACAATGTAGTACCATTAAGATCATCCTATGCTGCTCGAAAGCAATCTCCCTATTTGTGTATCTGCCCCAGGAATAATCAACTAGGCATTACCTAGAAGGTTTTTCTACTTCTGCCTCTATAGTCCAGAGGAAAAGATAAGTTTTGCATTCTGGCCCAGTACACACATGCATATGCATAGATGCAGCTGAAACAAAAATCACATTGAAAATACCTTCAATATGTAAGACACATTCTGAAATTTTATATTCTAGTCTATGCTTTTAAAAAGTTGGTCATGACCCACTGTATTGATTTTATTGCCCATTATGGGTCACAAATCAGTTTGGAAAACCCTGCTTCAAAAGGATATGACATAGTTTCATATTTAATTAAAAGCAGCTTAGCCAAGAAGTCTTGGCATTTGGCCTAATTTCATTTTTTGTAGCACCCAATGAGATTAACCACCATTATTATTAATGAAAGGCCAATGGAATAAATCAGATTTCATGCCATTGCCAACCTGGATGCTGGCCTCATGGGTAATGGGGATATAGTGGGGACATCACAGTCGGAAGTAACAAGATCCATGATGGAGTTAGCACTGACACGAGGAACACTTGGAAAGGCTACCTAATTTTGCTGTGGGATGCAGGCAGTGGGTTTGGAAAGGATGTGATGTCCACAATAAAAGTTATCCAGATGAGCAGGAAGAGAAGAGAGGGTGCTTTAGATGAAGGCCTTGGGTTGAGCAAAGATGTGGCATGTTTGGAGGCTGCAGAAAGCCCAGTGTGGGGGACAGAACTTGGAGATGGTGGTGAATTAAGACTTAATGAGAAAGGCCAAGTGGAGACTAAGTAATCAGCTGCTGGTGCAATACACTAGCTGAGGGAGGCTTGTGTTGAGATGGTGGTACTGAAGTGGAGAAAGGTGGGTGGGTTGAGAAATATTAATGAGGCATAACCTTTAAGGCTTATGCTCTGAACAGAAGTACAGTTGACCCTCCATATCTGCAAGTTCCATGTTCAGTCACTTTTTTTTTTTTAAAGAAATTGAGTCTGTACTAAACATGTGCATACAGTTTTTTCTTGTCATTTTTCCCTAAGCAATACGGAACAACTATTAAGATAGCATTTACATTGTATCTGGTATTATGAGTACTCCAGAGTTAAGGATGCAGAAGGATGTGTGTACAGGCTTTATGCAAATACTAGGCCATTTATATAAGGGACTTGAGAATCCACAAATTTTACTATCCTTGAGGGTTCTGGAACAAATCTCCCTTGAATTCCAAATATAAGTACTGAGTATATGGAAGAGAGGGCACAGTGGCAAGTCCAAAAAAATGGCTTAGATGATGCAGTGAATGGGGATTTATTGAGACAGAAAGATGAGGAGCAATCTGGGAGTAATACAGACCAGCATTGTCCAATATAACTTTCTATGACAGAAATGTTCTATATCTATGCCACATGTGGCTATTGAGTACTTGAAGAATAGCTTCTGTGTGCTAATTGTAGTGATTTTTATTTAAGTAGCCACACATGTCCAGTGGCTATCATACTGGACAGGCACTGACACACCCAGCTCAGTGGGTCAGGGTAGAAAGAAGGGGGATCAGCATGGGAAAACCTTGCACTTGCCAGACCTTTGGTCATGGCTAGTATAAGGAAAGAGGGCAGGACCTAGAAGTGAAGGTGACATTGGTTTCCCTTATTGATTTCCATTGGTTTTCCCTTGGATATGAGCTGGTAAAAAGCACAGGGACTGTAGTAGCTTTCGTCAGTGTGCACTGAGAACTTCCCCAGTAGCCCTGGAGTAGAGGTGATATCATTGGAGCAAAGAAATTGAAGATAATAGTGAAACTGAGGCTGAAGTGATTGATCATGATACCTGGGCTGATAAGGAAGAGTAGAGACAGGAAGTAGTAGGAAGGACAAAGAAAGAAACCAACTGCATTAACCAGTCCTAGTAAATAATGGAAAAATAACTGGAAGCTGTGGCCAAATCTTTGATATCTGGCTTTGGGATTAAAAAGGTAGAGCAGTTCTGAGAGGTGCCAAAGCCCAGAGCATGGCAGGCCAAAGAGGAACAAGGGTATTCAGCCGTGATGTCAAAGGTACATTGTTAAAGTCCAGAATGCAGAATTACATGTCCTTGGATAAGCTTGGTGTAGGGGAGGATGCCCCTGAGCTGGAGAAATTACAGTAAATTCAGAAAAAAAAACGAATAATCTACTCTGCAGAATTCCTGCTGTAATTGTGGTCCTCATTTACCGTCCTGTTGCAAATATCCTGGTCCCAGTTTTGAGGGTTGTGGGATCAGGGATCTGCTTAATAATCTTGCTCTTGGGGCTGGGGATGTAGCTCAGTGGTAGAGTGCTTGCCAGTCATGCACAAGGACCCACATTTATCCCCAGCACTAGGAGTAGGGGATGAGAGGGGACCTGCTCCATGTCATGGCTGTCACATGTTAGAGAACCTTGAGTTTCAAAGGAAAAGATTTTATTCAGCTGAATAGTTACCAAGGTAGCACAAATGAGGGTTTCTGATGGAAGTCTGGATATGCATTTGGAATTCTGATTCACTGAAATCAGCCTGAAAGTAAGGTAGTTTGGCAGGATGCAGGACAGCTAATCAGAAGCACTGAGGTAAGAAGATGCTGATCAAGGCTAGAGCAGTGGGATCGAAAGACAGACCAGTGAGAGCCAGAGAATGAGATGGCAGCTCTTGAACCTCCTTCTTCTGTCACCATGAGATCACAGCAAAAGAGAAGCTGCAGAGGCTCAAGATGAAGCTGAGGTTTTGAGCCCTGTGAGTGGGTCTATGGGGAAGCCTTTAATAGACCAAGATAACAGATGCAGTTAATCAAGCCTCTCCAGAGTTTTGAAAGGAACTGGCGGGGCCCACCACTGAGTCTTCATCCACCAATGCTTGCAAACAGCACTGAGAAGGTCAACCTCAAGGTGCATCTCCATACACAGGGATCATTCCTGAGCAGATTGTCCAGGGGCTTTGTCCACGATTCATGAAGTACCCTGGGAAAGTGTGTCTTGGAAACTCCTGTGTCACTCAAACCTTTGTTGAGCTTGACTGTGAATTGAAAGACAAGTGGAGAACTGAGCACATTTAAATGTTGCTTTGAAAGCTGCCAGCACAGCTCATGCAGGAATCCCAGGCGAGAGGGGGGATACATTTGGTAGGCACAAGGTATGCACCAGGCTCTCAGTGCTTCCTGCTGTTCTGGCACCACATATTGACCCCTATGCCATTACTGTCTAGGTGGCCTTAGGCAGGCTATTTAAGGGCCTTTTAACAAGGGTCCCAGGAATGAAATCAGAACACGTAGCAAATCCTGACTTTTCCAATTTAAGAAAAGTGAATGTCAAGTGTCCTTGGAAGATGGTGCTAATGTCAACAGTCCAGTCTCTTTCTTGGCATTGTTGAAGCAGAGAAATGCATCCATCTTTTCAGGAGAATATACCTTTCTACAGTCCTCTCTGGCTAGTGCTGGATGTAACAGTAATTCTACCAGGTTAAGTAGATTCCATGGTGAATTTAAGTCTTGGCTGGTAAGCTGGAGAGAAATGGTTATCTTTTTAAATGTAAATGGCAGTCATTTTCAGCTTCCTTTGTCCCATAAAGGGTGGATTAATTTCCCTTACAAAAACCTTTCAGTTCACCTTTTAAGACTAGACCAAATAATATAAATAGACCCTGCCTTTTCAACCTTGAGAGTGAATTAATCTCTGTTAATAGATTTCAGGAAAACAGAGACAATTTCCTTAAACAGTACTGCAATTTTTGCATTGAAATATATATAGCTGTAATTTGAGCCAGAATATAATAGGAAGTAAGATTTAATTCTTTTAATATTCTCCATAATAGCAAGGAACAGCAGCGAGCCTACACATATCCTCCCAACACACATAGCTAGCTCCCAGTGCCCCCAAGATGGGACCCTATTGCTACCTGCTTTGTCCACAAATTCCTGCCCAGCAAGAGAATGTGCTGGTACAGACAAGGGTCTGCCATGGAGCTGAGGCATCCATGGCAGTCCTTTCTCACTGGTTCTTGCAATCATGCCAGAAAGATTTCAGATATGTCGTTCCGGGTAGCAGGCATGAGTATATCAGAAGGGAAGGGAAAGGGGGACATTCTCAACAGAGAGTGAGACCTCTCAGGAGAAGGACAGTGTGTCTGCCCTGCACTCCAGTTTTATTGGAGATCCCAGGAAAGTTTCCACCTCTCAAATTTTGACTGACAGTAGGATGGCATCAACTTTCAAGTCCCCACTGCACATGACAGCTGCAAGTCACTTTGGCCCATGCTGACCAGTTCCAATTGAAACCTGTTCTTATAGATTTTATGGTTAAGGGGAAATATCCATATCAGCATTTCAGGTCTATATTTCTCCTGAAAATTACAGGTTGTTTGCTGAGGAATATAACATATCTTATTGACTTAAATCAGGCAAGGTTGCAGGTAAATTGCTTTCTAAAAGCAAGCATGTGGGGATCAGCACACTGAGCCTGGTTTATAGAATTAGTCCCTTAATTCTGCTCAAGAGTCTGTCTATTCCCTATCAATGAGAGGAGAACTGCTCTTGCAGAGTCCAGAGAGGAGAACATTCTTACAAAACCCACAATTTCTACCCAAATTCTACACTATCACCTCCCTCCTCATTCCTTAGGTAACCAAGAACATATCAGAATGAAGATGATCAACACATAAAGAGACACTAGGGAACACCTTGCCACTTGGTCTCCTTTCTGGAATTACCTGATTATGCTCCCAAACTGACTGAGGATATGGAATATTCTTGTGAGTTAGGGTTATTCACAGAAACTTAGCTTGAAGGGTTTTCTGCCACAGATTTGCACCTGTATAGTTGGAGATATAGATTTTTTTTTGTCCTAAGAAACAGGAAGGAAACCCAATTTTTTGAGAACACTCCACAAATGATGTCTCATTTAATCCTGGCAAAAATTCTGCAAAGGAATATAATTATGCCCATTTTATAAACAGCAAGCCAAAGTTTCCGTAAATTTGTGTAACTTGCCCAGAGACACACAGCTTCCAAGAGGTGGAGTCAATCTAAAATCATCTCTCTCTGGCTCCTGTTCCCTCCCCCACGAAACCACCTCCAGTTATAAGCTCCATGGCTGAAAAAGAGGTGGCAAGGACAGCTGACAACTCCACATCTCTTCCTGCTGACACATATCTGCCAGTACTGCTGGAGGCATTCTGCCAAATACTCTGAGAGCTTGTTTACAAAATAAGGCTCCAACCTTCTCTCGGAATTAACCACCCTGGAGCAGGGAGGGCTCCACGCTTCGCACAGATCAGAACTCCTGTGTGCCGCCCTCTCTTCAGAACCAGCTTGCTTCCATAAGCTTAGCAGAAAGGGGAATAAAATGTTCTCTGTAGCCCTGAAAATCTAAAATCATCTCAAATCTATAGGCTGCGAATTAGAAGGAAGAAGGGTTTTTAACTATCAAACCTAGGACAAATATCTCCCATTCTCAGATTCTTTGTATGTAAAATAAAGGGGTTTTGGCATAGGAGAGTATACTATACAGTGCTGCAGTGGGGGATAGTTAATTGACTAGGTTTTACAGTCATTCTATTGTAGAAGTCTCCCATTGGTCTGGGGGAACCAACTGCTTGCAGGGACTGCTTGGCTTTTTAGTCCCAATGAATGATAAACACAGAAGGATGAGTGGCTGGGTGTGAAAATTAGTTGGAAGCGTAGGACTCCCTTCTGTGACTAATCAGGTGAGTGAATGGCAAAGGCCTATAATGGAAAAGACCCAGTCAGATCCTCATCTTTGGTATTCTCTGCACATTTGGAGTTTAAGGCCTGATAGCTAGAATTCCCCTTTGGGGGAAGAATTGTAAGTCAATAAAAAGGAAAAGATGGATTTGGAGGAAAAGAATACCAATCCTCTCTATATTCAGAAATATAAAAGGAATCTCATGAAGGATAGACTTCAGGTACTCAACTTGAAGACTATTCTAAAATATCACCCTAAACCCTCTGTATACATGAATAAGTAGAAAAGAGCTGGTCACATGGAAGGGCCAGGCGGCCCTTGCAACATGCTCAGGTGCCTCATTTGTACAATATTTTCCTTAACCCTGAACAAGCAGGTGGACTTAAGTCCATTTTAAAGATGAAGAAACTGAGGCACTGAGAGATCAACTTTCCCTAGCCTTTTTGGCTCCATAAGTCTCCACCATGAATGCTCTTGAAAATACTGAGCATAGTGAAAAACTTATGGGCACTTAGCTGTCTAACTACTTGAAGGCTTTTTCTAGCTCTTTCCAGGACATTGTCATTGACAAGAAACAGGATAAAACTGATATCTTCAGTGCATTCAGGTATTCCCTGCTTGAAAGACAACTGCATATCATAAGAATTCTCACTCAGGTACAAGTATGTGAAGGCATTACTTTTTGGCATTTTAGAGGGATATTTTCATTTAAACCAGTTTCAACAAATAGCTCTTTTATATTCAAAATTAAAATTGATGTGCTTTAAATATAACCTGATTTGCCAAATCTGAACTTGTGTTCAGGAGCCCATGCATGGTGGAACAGGGAGCACCTGTCTATTGGTCCCTTCCCAGGGCAGAGCTTCCCCCAGAGGTGTCTTCCCCATATTAGCATCACTCACAGAGATAGGGGGCTCTAACAAGGGGAAATGACCTCAAGAAAGGTCTCAAGAAGCAGAAGGAAGAAGAGGAACAAACATTTGGAAGCTGATCATAACCAAATAAAGCCCAGAGAAAGGGAACAGTGGATAGATTTGAATTGTCCCATTGTGCCTCAGGAACAAGCCAAATTAGTCCCATTTATCCGCAGATTTATCCATAATTTACTTTGGCTCCACATCTCCATTGCTTTACCTAAATGATGTGGAGTGTGGCTTGGTTTCCATTATGCAGTTGCCATGGCACTTCCTCCACTTGGCTCTCTTTCAGTGAATGAAGAAAGGCCTTCATTGGAAGGGGGTGGGGTTAGGGAGAGCACGCCTCAAGTGGTAGGGAAGGTTGCAAATACCCAAGCAGCTTGGGGCAGGCCACAGAGAATGTGGCAGGTGAGTTTCCACTCTGGAAGACAACAGCTTGAGCTGGAAGGAGGTAGCAGGTTGTATGGGATTTTGAATTTAAGAGTTTATTTATTAAATCAAGCTGCTTGGCAAGGTTAATGAAGTTTCAACCAGAATTATTGGGGGGGTGCGGGGTTCTCTATGGGGTAGCAAGCGACAGACCTGGAAAGTTTTAAGAAGTGCTGAGGGAGCAGGGGCTCTACCAAACTCACTAGCCCTAAGAGCATAATACAGACCTTCCCCGTGAACCAAGGGCCATGCTGCTCACTTCAGTTTTCCCCTCCATTAAGCCACCCTCTGAGGACTGAGGTGTTATATGGCCTATAATGCAGGTGTTCTGGCCATCAACTTCACATGTGTGTGAACTCCCAAAACATGTGCTTGATTTTATAAGTAGACACATTTTTCTAGACTCAGGCACTACATCTTAGGCAATTCTCAGAGGGACCATCCTTAATGAAAAATGAAACTCCGACATTCTGGGGTTGGCCCTGAAAGAACACTCCAGGTCCTGGTTGTTTTGGTTAGATTTTTCATCACTGTGACCAAACGACCTGAAAAGAACAATGTAGAGGAAGAAAAGTTCAATTTGGGTCACAGTTTCAGAGGTTCAGTCCATGGTTAGCCGACTCCATAGCTTTGGGCCTTAGATAAGTCTGAGTATTATGGTGGAAGAAAGCAGCTCAGGACCTGGGGATCAGAAAGGAGGCTTACAAAGCACTCCCCCAATGACTTACCTCCCCTAGGTACCCACTACCTGCCTACCTAGAGTTACCACCCAGTTAATCTGCATCAGTAGCTCAATCCACTGATGAGGTTACAAACAATCTAATCACTTCACCTCTGAATGTTCTTGCATTGTCTCGTACATGAGCATTTGGGGAGCATAACAGTGCTATACCAACAATGTAATCTCAGAGCTGAGATCTCATCATCTGGTTCCAGTAATGTCTGACTTTTGAGGTATCTCAGCAAAGGTGTTGATACCTTTGGGCCCCAGACACTTATTTCTGGAACAATTAATTGACATTAATGACTCATCCATTAGTTCTCCATAGTATAGGTGGGACTCCCCACCCCTACCCACCCTCCTAAACTGGCCAGATTTACCTAGAAATTTTTATTTTTAAAATGTTATCTGACTGTGCCCCAGGCACTTGGATTTCACTGGTCTGGGATGGAATGTAGCAAATGATTCTAATGTGCAGCCAAGACCCATAGCCCTCCAATAGAGTATTTGTGGAACTGAATGAAGGATGGTGAACATTCTCCTCTCATCTGACATTTCTGGTGACTGGTTGTAGGTGTCTGAAATGTTCTCTTGGAAGGTTTTTAAACTGCTTCCTGGCTCACAATGAAAAGTATTCTCAAAATGTAATATCTGGGGGAAGGGAAGTTGCCAGTATAAATGCACATATTTCCATTTTATACCTAAAAACACACTTTATGATCAACTTCTGGTCCCTTCCCATCCCTGGCTCCTCCTCTAGGTAAACACACAGCCCGGGAGGCCCCATGCAAGAGAACCGTGTGCCAGTTCCACGCTTCTTGGTGGTTCGCTCTGGGAGAGTGACTGACTGACACTAAGCATGTTTTCCTTCAGGAAAGACTTATTCCTTCTCAGACTCTGTATCCCACGACAGCATAGTTACACACCGTTCTAACAACTACCCATACAGTGACAGACTTCACACCACTCTGATAAAGACAGATATTACCCCCATTTTGCAAAAGGGGAAATGAAGACAGAGGACTTTAATTCGTCTAGGCAGTGGGGCAGAGCTTGAATTTGAACTCATGCAGTTTGCTCTCCATTGTTTGAACCCCTGAGCTACAGAGCCCCTTGGTTCAGCATGCTGTCCCAGTGGGCCTATAAAGAGACAGATGGCAATGGGGAACCACAGCCAGAACCTTAAACATCCTCTTCCCTCCCACAGGCTTCATCCCCCCACCACTCATCTTTGGGGCCGGCATCGACTCCACCTGCCTGTTCTGGAGCACGTTCTGTGGGGAGCAAGGCGCCTGTGTCCTCTATAACAACGTGGTCTACAGATACCTGTACGTCAGCATCGCCATCGCCCTCAAGTCCTTCGCCTTCATCCTCTACACCACCACGTGGCAGTGCCTGAGGAAAAACTATAAACGCTACATCAAAAACCACGAGGGCGGGCTGAGCACCAGTGAGTTCTTTGCCTCTACTCTGACCCTAGACAATCTGGGGAGGGACCCTGTGCCTGCACACCAGACACATAGGACAAAATTTATCTACAACCTGGAAGACCATGAGTGGTGTGAAAACATGGAGTCCGTTTTATAGTGACTAAAGGAGGGCTGAACTCTGCGTTAGTAATCAAAGGGTCATTTTTCTTAAGAAAAAAGAAAAAAAGGTTTCCAAAAAAAAAAAAAAATTCAACCCACACAGACACAAGCGCGTGCACACACACACACACACACACAACTTTTGTCCTTTTTCTCAAAATCAGAGCCAGACAGGATTCAGAATAAGGAGAGAATGGGATTGTCCTGGAGGACGCTCGCACTGCTGGGGCTCAGAGTCTACTTTGAAGGCACCTCATGGTTTTCAGGATGCCGACAGCTGCAAGCAACAGGCACTGCCAAATTCAGGGAACAGTGGTGGCCAGCTTGGAGGACGGACATTTCTGGATATTTATACACATACAAAACAAAAATTATAAAAAACAAAAGTCTACTAAAAAAACCACCAACACAAGTTCGAGTTGAGAACATTTGCCAGATTAAGCACTAGTGACATACCTGGTGCCACCCTCTCCCTCCTGGTGGGGGTGGAGAGGTGCACAAGTCAGAGGGGTGGAAGCCCTGCCCCTCTCTCTAACTTTTGCAATATGGGTCACTGTGTAGACAATTCACCCAGTCTGCATGTGGTTCAAGGCCCCAGAGTTCTCTCAGCGATGCTAATGGGTGATCCGTGCTGGAGTGTGTAATTGGCACCTCTCACCAGCTTCATTTCCATGTTCAAGACTGAGGGTCCAAGGGGGAGCCGGGTGGGAGGCCAGCACCTCCCCTTCCCCTGGCAGCACCTCCCTGTGGTGATGCCCACCTCCCCCCTGCCCCACAGAGTGACCTCAGGAAGCTGCGGGCCTTGCCTGGCTATGACTGACCCGCTCAGAGCCGGTGAGCCCCAACACAGTCCAAGTCATTTGCTTACATTTGCCAAACATTTTGCCATTTTTTCAAAAAAAAAAAAAATACAATGCATATGAATTTCAAACTGTTGTATGTATAATCCTCTAATACTATTTTTAACTACTTCTAAAACCTGTGTTAACCCTTCAGTCACTAACACAGTTCTATAGACCGGATTTATTATGCTGGTTGCTTTTACTTTTCTCATTTTTTAATGCACCAAAAATATAATGTGATTCAAGGGATGCAATTAATCTATTGTAATTTTTATTATTTTTATCTTCACTTAGATATTCTGCAAAAACAAGAATATACAATGTGTTACAAGAAAAAAAAAAGCTTCAAAAGGGTGTAGATGCAGCCTGCCTTTAAAAGAATCACATTTGAGACAACAGGGAATAATGTGATGAATTGCAAATTTGCCTTCTGGCTTTATTTCCCATGATTCAGTGATCACTGTCATGGGAAGCCCTTTTATATTCAAACTTCACATTCCAAGAGGCGTTCTTTTCAGCCTGTGGAGGAGACACAGTTAGATGTGGGTTTGTGTGTATGGGTGTGATGCTTCTGGGGACAGGAGAGAGAAAGTGCAGCTCCCTAGCACAAGCTGTTGAGCAGGTGGTGGCATCTGTGATAATGAATAGACCACAGGCTCCGAGAAGCCATCACATATCCAGTGTATGGAAATGTCAATAACGGTTCTAGGGCCAGTCTTGAACTAAGAGGTCTTTGTGTTTTTTTGAAAATGGCTGACTCTCAGAGAATGACTCTGTTATTATTTGGGGAACCTCTTGCAATCAGCACACTAAGCCTATATGGCCATTTCCATATAGGCCATATAGGGACAGAGCATCAGTGGGCACAGCACATGCACAACAGAGGGCCTAATGCTTCTTCATGTCCCTGGAAAAGATCCCAAAGTTTAGTCAGTTTGCTTTTTCACCTCAAACACCTATTTATAGTTTACCCACAAGACAAGGGTAAGGGGGTGCTGAGCCAAATTCTTAACAAATATTGTAAATGGGGAGATTTGACTGACAGCCCAAAACTGGAGAAAGCATCAAGTAAGGACAACTGAAAGGGAAGCTGTGTCACTATCAAGGTGCAGGGCCAGTGTGATTGGCCACCTTAGGCAGGAGGCTTCCAATATATTGGCCTTTCATCTGAAGTGTTAGGCTGAACATGGGGTGCTCATCAGTCCCTTAATTAGTAAAAATTCTCCAACTGGTTCATATAACATAGCTGCTTTGTCACTCTTAAGATCTCATTCACCTCCTGTACAGGTTTTGGTTTAGTTTGGTTTTGAAAACACACTGCTGATAGGTCACTGCCTTCTCCTATACTGTTGTGTTCCTCTTTAACCCAGTATCCATATGCTGAGCCCTATGACCCTTGTGTATGTTTCACGGGACTATTCACTTTGGGGGAAAAAAAATTTTTTTTTTCCTAAATGCTTTGCTTCTTGGATTTTTTTCCCTCAAATTTTACATTGAATGGGAAAAGATGTTAGGGTAACAAAGGAAAACAACTCCAGGGCTCAGTTTCATCAATAGTTGAATATAAATTGAAAGTCCCCTATGGCAAAATTGCTTTCAAGTGTGTTGATATCATCTTTTCAAATTCAGTCTATTTTTAATTTTCCTTTTGTGCTATAAAGAACCAAGGCTAAATCTAGCCCCTTGGTTATGTGTTTTTGAGTATTATTTTGAATGGAAAGATGTCCTAATAAGATCTCCCTTGGACTTAACAGAGAGCAAAAATGTAAAGAGTGGAATAAATCTAGAAAGCAAATGCTGAGTTCTCTCTCTTTTGCTACAAATTCCTCTACCATCTTAGTTGAATTTGCCCAAGGATCAATAAAAAGATCTGTCCTCCTTGCAGCTTTTGACAGATCTTTGTAACTCCTACATGCAGACCAAGAAGATTTGTTTTTAAAACCAATGTTATTTCCCCATCAGAAATGAACATAGTCTGAGAAAGTGTCCTGCTCTGGAGGAAAGGGTTCACTGTCTTCCTTCAACTGAAGCTGTGTGCTACCAGACAACCTGTAGCTTTGCTTCTCTCTTCCCATCTCCACCAATGAAGGCCATGAGGCTCCAGGCACCCTGGGGACTCTACTACTACAAAAGGCCACTGCATGCTGGCTTTCTTCACAGCTGATAAAGGACCAAGAAAATCCTCCTCTCACAATCCCCCTAAGGAGTTTCTACACAAGGGCAACCAGCTGGTCCCTAAAGTGAAAGCCACACTCTTAGGCTACTTAGTAGATGATCTCCCATACCTTCTAGAGGCGGCCATTACTTGAGGAACATGTAAAATAGAAGTTTATATGTACTCACAAAGAAACCCTCTGGAATTGCTGGCTGCCCATAGCCTGCCCAGCTAGCTTTCTTGCTGCATGCTGCTTTAGGTCCTGACAAATATGATTTCTTTTCCACCCGGCCAGGCTTGCCAGCCCAAGGTGTCTTTTCTGATCACCATATGGAATACTGAAAATACCACTCAGCAGTGTTAAACAATAAAGGTCAATATGCAGAAATCAACATGGCTGATCATATAGTCAAGACCAGAGGGACAGGACAGGGTCAGATGCTGTTTCCATTAGCTACATTGATACTGTATTCTATTATTGTTGGTTCAGTTTGGTTTAGATGAGTGAAGAAACCCAGGAAAGCAGTTTTTCCGTCCAACAGATGGAGAACACTTGCTACTTTTTGCTGTTATGGCCTGATTATTTTGATGTCTTAGGAGAACCAGATTATCTGACCAGAAGTCAAGGGAAAGTACCAAAATAGTAAGGGCTTGACTGCCCCTTTGTGCTCATGCCACTGCCCTCTTAACAGCCTCTCTTCACTGACCTTTAGGATAGAATCCAGGTCAAATAACTAAGGGGCACCAACTTTTCCAAGAGAGGGCATTAGTGAAATTAGATTTGGCTCAGGAAATTAGTTTGAGATTTCAAATATAGTCTTTTCCCTTTTTCTGCCCTTCTCCTTTCATTACACCTGCCTCACCATACCCAACTCTACCTCTCTGAACAGCCTCAAGGACTTAATTTCTTAGATTAGCCCTAAATAACAGGCTGTGGACCCCAGTTCCTCTAGGGCATTATTGTTGGTCAAGAACAAATTGGAAGAATGCCTCACTGGTGCCATATGTAAGGCAGATATCTTCTAGGGATTTTTGCCTAGAACACAGGGAACCTACACTGACTCCAAAGTCACCCAGCCCTGTCTTCCTTCCCTTCCTCACATTTATAGGGAATCCAGAGTGCGTGGTCATCATGGCAGGGGAAGCATGGATTACAAAACCTAAAATTGGAAACTCAGCAAAACAAAGATATCCTACACCTCAGGAATTGGCTGCCTCAGAGATGGGGCAAGAACTCATACTTCTCAAAGGCCATCATGTGGTGGCATGATTTTTCTACCCAGGGTTGATTTCATTTGAGGGTGCATTGAAGTGAGTACCACACATTCTAAGCATGTATTCATTCATTCATTCCTGTTTTAAATGTTGGCAATGTGGCAGCCTCTGGACATGGCCTCTGCCCTATGGGAGCTCACAGTTCAAGGAGGTGAACAGATCTAGACAGAAAGGCAGTGAAATATGTTAAGAGCTGGAGTCTGTCTGGGAATGAGCTGATTCATTGTGGTTCCAAGAATCAGGAAGACATCAGAGAATGAGTGGTCTAGGAACTAAGAACTAAAGAGCAGTATCTGCCTGTAGGATGGTTGGGAGGACAAGGCGGGGCTTAGAAGAGACCACCAGAGCAAGCCCACAGGCATTTCTATAAAGGGCCAGGTGGTACACATAGACTTTATAGGTCATCCAGTCTGTCACTACAAACCCTGTTATTTTAACTTAAATCGGCCCAAGACAATGGGCACACAAATGAGTGGGCTGTGTTCCAATAAAGCTTTATTTACAAAGACAATGACTGGAGGGAGGGCCGTAGTGTGCCAATCTCTGTTCTGATGCACATTCTAAGGCACCACTGCATGCCTAGGGGGCATTAGCAGCTCAACAAAGGTAAGGCAGATACTAGCACCCAAAACTCTGCCATAGCAGTGTCCAAAATGTGTCCAAAGGGTCCTGGAGTAAGTGTCCATCAGCCTAGTGTTCCTCACCCCAAGAATGAGATTAAGGCTTCTCATTCATTTCCAAGAGGGCAGTAATTATCCCTTTGTTGTCAGAGGTTATAATTGAAGGCAACCTTTTTTTTCTCTTGCATACCATGGAGAATATAAACTATATAACCTGTGGGTCATTCTAGTTCTAACACTGATAGTTCACCAAAAGTAATCACTTTTTTACTTAAATGATGGAAATGGGTACGTGAGGGAGACATGTAGGGACTAGGAAAAGAAGAGTGAATCAGATACTGGATAGAACTTCAAATCCCTTCCTGTTCTCCAGCAACACACAACATTGGCACTCCAAAGCTAATAGATCTACCAGGTAGAATAATCAGCAAGTACTAATAATAGCTAATAATCATTTCAGCTAACATTTATCAAGCACTTAACTCTGACTAGCTGCCAGACTGAGCTTATTTCAGGTATTACCTCATTTAATCCATAACCCTGTGAGACAGGAACCATTATTAGCTTTATTTTACAGGGGAGGAAAATGAGACTTGCATGATCCAGAATTTGCTCAAGGTCCCCAGCAGAGCTGGGATTCAAAACCAGATCTACAAGTCCAAAGCCCATATCCTTAACCATTGGAGTACTCCCTCCCAGACAAGATATGTGGGACCCTCCTCACATTCAGGGACTGCCTCATCAGGTGGTCTTTGGACCAACGGGACTAGGAGGCGCCACACTCTCACATGCTCCTGAAATAATAAGCAGGACATCTTGGCAGCTGTGTTCTGGAGATATCTGCTCTTCCCTCGTTACCTGATCTTTACCCAGTGGATCCCAGTGGTCCATTTATATAAGATGTTCTACCTGAAATGGACAGGCAGCAAGAAACAGGAGATTCCTCCACTCTCATGCATTCTGAAATGTACTTCGAAAGCACTGAGATGCCGTGGAGGTGCTCCTCAGAGCTGGTCATCAGCACAGTGGAGAGAGTCCAGCACACACCCTCAACCTGGGGAGCTCAGGCCCAACCCAGGGGCTTCAGACACACCGAAGCCACTCACTGGTAGGATATGTCTTGCTCTATTCCCAGGTCCCAGGTTTTTAGGAACAGTGTCTAGACATCTCTATTTTTGAAATAATGATTCAAGTCAACAATCAGGAGTTGATCGTGAATTTTGAATTATTTTCCATAAGGTGGAAATGATTATGTTCTATGAGCAAATGGAACAACAAAGCATATTTTCTGGAGTTTAACTTTCTGTAGGTTGAGATTTTTGCTATTTCATTAACATCTTCCTTAAATTCATGTTAACCTAATGGAAGATGGCTTTCACAGAGGCAAGTTTGGCAGGACTATTTGATTTAGAATCTAAGGCTGTGAAATGAACGGGAGCCATGCAGTGTAGGGAAGTTTAATTATAAGAGGAATGCAACTAAAACTAAATTGTGCTCTAATCCAGCACCTTAAAGGAGGGAAGGGGCTGGGGAGCTCTTGTTTACTAAGAGGCCTACCTACGTGCCTGGTGCTGTGAATGCATGATCCCAGGTATTCCTCCCAGCAGGCTTCTCACACCATCCCTAGGAGGTAAGTATAATTTTTTTTTTTTTTTTTGCACTTTACAGATCAGACAACTAAAATGCAAATCTAAACTTCCCAAGGTTGCTCTAGTTAAAAAGGTCAGCAGGAGCCAATACCAGACCTGATTCCTGAGCCAGTGTCCTTTCCAGTATGCTACACACAAGCACTAGAGTGAGAACATGGATCTCACTATGAAGCCACCAGAGCATCTGCCATCAGGAACCACCCACAAGAGTCTATAGTTTCATAGAGAAATGAGCCAAGAGCTATAGATGGGAATCTCAGCAAGATTTTGCCTATGAGCACAGGAATTTAAAAAATAATAATTTAAAAACTTTCACTTTAATAAGTAAACAGTGGAAACCTTTAAAAACACTCCTTCCATCTTCAACCTGAGCCACATCAGATTTCCAGTCAATCATCAGCCTCTATTTCACACTGTGCAAGTAAGAACCCAACCCAGCATTCACTTCTATCCCACCCTCTCCAAACGCCCCACCCCAAAGACCTCCAAGCAGAACCCCCAAGACCATAAGAACTTGAGCCTTACAAAAGTTGAGGAAGGATGCTGCAAATTTCCCAGAACATATGGGCTCCTTCCTCTGTAAGCCAAATCTCAGCTTCAAAATCCTGAGTAAAAAAAGTGACATTTCCACCCTGACACCTTTTGTACCTCCAGGTCAAAGTCTAAGGAGGACCAATATATGAACAGAGACTTATGTGGCCCCACTGTGGCTATCCTTGACCAGGAAAGCTGCATGTCACATTTAATGATACTGGTGTGGTTTGAAGATCACCACAGGAAAAAGCTGGGTTTTTAAGACTTTTTTAAAATGAAGCCACAGCATCTATTTTGAAAGGGCAGAATAGGTTTAGAAACCTTGCTCCAGTAAGGACACTATTTCATTCAGCCTGTGATAACTATCCAGGGCTGAATGGAAAACAAAACAAACAAACAAACAAAACCCCACTGGCCCAGATGCTGCAGGAGGGAGCGTGACATTGTGATGTCAAGGAGTCTTTCCTGGCACCAGCTTCCTCCCTAATAGAGATGTGAAGTGACAGAGTCCTAGGAGGGAGGCTAGGTTTGCCACTAATGACTTAAGACAAGATAGTGGTTGAGATATAACTTGTTTATTCCCATAAAAGGAACCTCAAGTCAGGTGTTGGAATGGACATGTAGGTAATTATCCTTCTTAGAAAGATTTGGCCTTTGACAAGGGCTTTGGGCTTGGAATCACTGCTCTGGGGTTTGCGTGGAGCGAGAACCAATGCTTTTTCCTTCGCCTTCCTACTCTCATCCATTCCACTGGGAAACCATGGTGCTATGATATAAGCCTAATAAAAAGGAAACAGAGAAAAGACCGATATCTTTTCCTCTTGGCTCTTCTTCCCTCCTCCCCCTTTAGGCACAGAGTACCAAGACATTGAGACCGAGAAAGCCTGCCCCGAGTCACATTCACCTTCAGAAGACTCCTTTGTGAGAAGCTGAGGGCTGTCCTGTTCCTGCAGAGAACAGCCCACCACCACCCACAGACCTCGCGGGCCTGACTTAGCGTGCTCTGCCCTGCCCAAGAACCCAAGGGTCCCCATGTGGATTATCCAATGTGTGGTCCTTTGAGGCCCCAAGCGCAGGCCTGTGACAAGGACAGAGGAGGTGTCATCTGGTCAAGAGCCCTCCAATAGCCCTCGGAATTAGGCATATTTTCTGGGTTGCTAAAGCAATGTTGACCTGGTGTGCAAATTCCCTTCTGCCCATCCCTGCTCTGGCTTCTGTGGGGATGATTTGCTGACATGCTTTAGAAAACCCCCTCTTGGGAATGCTTCCCTGACCGAGGGTTCCAACAGCTCCAAAGAAATCAGCCAAGGCCGAATTTTAATAGAAGAGGGTAAAAATCACCCTGTTTCACAGAATAGAGGTGGGAAAAAGCACATACTCAATAGATTTTGAGTGTGGTAACTGTATTTTTGCAGCTTATATTTTCCAGATGAGCAGTTTAGAAATATGTGATGTAAAGTACATACTGTACGTTTGCTGAAAATTATATTAAAATACTATTTTAATTCTTCCTGTGTCTCATACTGTAATCTCTTCTCTTTTCTCTCATGTCTTTGGGTAGAAGCATCCTAAGAGAATACTTCTAGCTATGCATGTTCTGTTTATGGGCTTTGAGATATTCAGCAGAGCACAGGTTCAAATCTTCACCCCAGTACTTGTGATGGGTGTGATGATGATGAAGTGGTCTGACTTCTCTGAGCCCTAGTTTCATCATCTGCAAAATGGGAATATTAACCTTGCTTTATACAAGACTTGAAATTGCATGTGAAACACAGTGTCTAGCACAGAAAATCATTTTTCTTTGCTTCCTCACCCTCTGGCTGGAATTCAGTGCTCCACAGCACTGATGCAGCTCCTGTTGGTACAGTTAATAGCCCTTCACAGGACTCTAGCTTCCTTTCTGATTCTCCTACTGTCTGGAAACCCTGGCAGAGCAGGGAATTACTACATCTCTGGATACCACCGCTACCTAGTAATAGTGCATGATGCTCACTGACTACTCTGCACACAAATGAACAATCAGCTTCAGACTCAGCAGCCTGTGGGGCTTTGACTTTAGATCCATCCTCAGCAACTGTGGCATCTGCTTCCCTTTCTCTGGGTCCACAGATGCACCCGTAAGCCTCACCATGGACTGAGCTCAAGGAGCCTTCCCATCCCTTGTCAGACCCCTTCCTGATCGTCTGGCTTTGCTTCCACATCCATATTAGTTCCAACCTCATATGGACAGGTTGGCCAAGTAGATCCCTGCCACTGATGCATCTAGAGATTCCAATGCATTATTCCAACGCAACCAGACTAGAGCTCCAGGGATGCATGTTTTCAGATTCCTGACTGCTTTGTCTTATGGGCAAAGAACTTAGAATGTTCCACTACTTACGTGTAGCTATCCCTGGGAACTGACCCCTCATACCCACTTCCAGCCTGGATCTCACCCTCTACAGTCTGGCTTTCCTTTTCAGTTGAACTCACTAAAAATCAAAGCTTCTCAAGCCTGTATTCCATGAAGACTGCATCTGCCTCATTCCTGTGTTATCTGAGACTTAAGGCAGTCAGGAAAGTGTTCTTGACCTCCTTTAAGTCCTGATTACCAGCCTGTTGGTACCTTGGGAGGCTATGTTTTAGCTTGGTCCTGTTATTTATGTGATTGTTTATTTTTTTGCAAAGCAATGAGATTTATTCTCTCTGGCATAAAAATCCCAAGAAAATGCAATTTCAACATTCTCTGTCCTGATGTGAAAAGATGCTGAAGCAGCTGAAAAAGTGGTTAGTGGTTCCTCCTGGGAACTAAGCTTCAATTGCACTGGAAATTCAGATGAAGGCAGAAGGAGGAAGTGAAAGACTATTGCTTAAGGTATCAGTGAGGTCAGTCCCAAATTTCACACTTGTTTTTATTTACAGTTCAATTTCTTCTCCCTTGCTACTTTTTCCCCTAATAAAGGTGGTCAATTTATAGAAAATTTGCCCTCCCTCCATTTAATCTCAACCTCTTAGAGACATATTATTTCTTATGTGGCGTCAAGAGATTCATCCTTTGATACAGTTCATGAGACCTCTGCTCACACAGATTGTTCAACCAAGTCAGGGAGAACAGGTGGCTTATATTAGACCCCAAATGCCATCTCTTCCCAATGTTCAATCAGCTACCAAGGGCCACCAGGGTCTTGAACTAAACATAAAAAACACATCTTGATCCAGATCTGAAAACCCAATTTAACCTCTTCTCTGGTTTTCATGAAAGGGTTAGTCATGCACAGAAGCATTTTGTTCAACCAGATTAAAAGCAGGTTCTTTTCTGGCCCCTAATATGGATTCAGAAACACACACACAATTTCTCAGAGTTGTTTTGCTTTTCCCTTAAGGAACCACTGCTATAGAGCTGCTTCTGTAACACTTAAAACAAATGTCTACAGCTAAGGCACAAGGCAGAGGCTGCTTTGTTTTCCAGAAAGTCAGTCTTAATCTTCCTGAGTTGTAATGTTTTAGTTATGAAGTATATGATCATGTCCTTATGTAATTCCCAAGGGAGGCCACTAGAGATCTTCCAGAATCTCACTTCTCTATTCCTCACAAGAAAATTAAGGAACAAAATGAGAAAACCTAAAACACAGGCAGGTGACAAAGCAGACAAATTCTTTTAGACCAACAATATAGAAAACGACCCCATTCCCTTGAACTAGCTATCCAGAGGAAACTTTCAATGAGGCCTCTCTATGCTACATGTCACTAAAGACTTCACCACAAGTGCAGCTGGAAGCTCTTCCCATGATGTGGAGGTGGAAGACCTCATCTCCAGGATTTACACACTCCACCCACCAGCCAGTTCCTTTCTTACCTCATATGCTTACCTCACCCACCATTCGCCCCTTCAAGTTCTTTGGGAACTTAGTTAAGGTACTCAATTCAGAACTGAGCCAACTATACTTTTACAGGAAAATCAGGGCTCAAAATAGGTTTTTAAAAAAGGAAAACAGTCCAAAGAAAAGGGTAGTTTCTAGAATCATTAATACCTAGCTCTTCAAGTTTAATACAGATGATTAGACATCACAACTACAGGGCTAGGTTACAAAGGGAGGCATTTCTGCAAAGCAGGATGTTGGAGATGAGATTTATGTGCCTGGGAATGAGATTTTTGAAGGATCATACCATTGTAAGGCATTTAAGCAGATCAATCTTGAAAAAAAAAAAATCACCCAAACAGCAACAGGGGAGAAGTGGTAGAAAATGAAGACTGGTGCTGGGTGTGGAAGGGAGTTCATGAATATCTAGTGGCCTTCACTCTGACTTGGTCCTACTCTCCACTTTGTGGCACCCTATGCTCCCTAGGAATACAAGACATGCTTAATTTCATTCCATATTTCAAATGAATGTATGTCAGGTTTAAAGATCTAATAGGAACCGGGCGCGGTGGCTCAAGCCTGTAATCCCAGCACTTAGGGAGGCTGAGACAGGAGAATCGCAAGTTCAAAGCCAGCCTCAGCAACGGGCAAGGCACTAAGCAACTCAGTGAGACCCTGTCTCTACATAAAACACAAAATAGGGCTGGGGATGTTGCTCAGTGGTCAAGTGCCACTGAGTTCAATCTCCAGTACCAAAA
>PVHX01004896.1:0-119196 GCA_004024805.1 Geosciurus inauris | reverse complement strand
GTATGTGATACAGTTATCCCTAGAATAAAAGCAAAGACAGATCTGGATAATCAATTAATGCACAACTGCCCCAGTAAGTCATCCATATGCTTAGAGTAGTCCTGGTAGACATCTTTGTAGCACAAATTTGACCTATAGTTAGCTGTACTGTACCATATGCTTAAAATTTTGTTACTAGGTGGATCTTAGGTTAGGTATTTATATTCAGATAAAGTAGAATTTCAAAAATAAAACCAGGTTGGTAAAACCTTTGATTCACAAAATTTAGACAATCTGTGGATTTATAATACTGAAATTATGATAAATAAAAATAAAGACAAAAGAAGAACTAGTAGATCATTGTTTTCAAACATCATTTTTGTGAATAAAATGTTAGATGTATGTATGCTTTAGCATTAAATTCTATTTTTAGAAAAGATTGATTTTCCAAATTAAAACATTCAAGTTAGTGGGTAATATGCTTAAAATTCCAAAATAATTACAGAAGCACATTTTTCTCATTTGTGACAAAGATAACTAGTACAGGATCAAATAAAATGGAAAATGACATTTTCAGGTCTGAGAACATAAAATATGAGCTATGTTAGAAATTTTTCATCATCTATAGAATTAAAATATTTTCCATTTTTAGTGACTTGCTTATGTATAAGATACAGCTCTTATTCTTCAATATACAGAAAAACCCCAATTACAAATGAAAAATTAGATACAGTTAAATGAACAGCAAACTTTTTATTTAAAAATATATTCATAATTATTGAATAATCACTTATGTTTTGTTTATCTTATTAACTTACCAAATAGGCTTTTAATGAAATCAGTTATCCTATCAGTAATAAATTAAAATACATTAAAAAGATAAAAAGATTAATGTAATTGGCTCTTAAATTTGCATCAGGAATAAATGTTTTCTTGTTTAAAGATAAGTAATAATAGTGATTATATAGTTTCAATTCTTCATTTTAACCCAGGGGTGAAAAGCAAATTGTCTTGGTCTGGATCTATGACCAAGAACTGCTGAGCTCAGACTAATTTATCTAGGCAGATTCGTAGGGTGAATCACCAGCCTCACAACAGGGTGGGTTTTATAAGCTTTAATATGAGACAATATAACAAAGCAAGCAACAGTTATACTTTGCAATATTGAATCTTGTATATAATGAATCAATAATATAGAAGAACAGAAAGAGAGAGAGAGCGGCTCCAGCACAATAAGCACTCACCAATCAACACCGGATAACACAACATGGGTTTGTAAGTACACTCAAAGCATCATCATTACCTCCAGCACCCAGCCTTGGGTAAAATAAACAAACACATAGGTAAGAGCCTTCCTCCTCAAAGCACCATCATCACCTTCAGAGTCTTTCTCCTCAAAGCACCATTCAAGATCCTTCTTCTTTACTCACAACAGCATCAACACCTTCAGCACCTATCCTTGGGAAAAATCAGCAAAATCAGCAAAATCAGCAACAACAAGCGTAGGGTAAGAATCATAGGTGAGAATCCTTCTTGTCCACTTAAAGTGTCATCATCACCTTCAACACCCAGCCTTGCGTAAAATCAGCAACACCAAGAGTGGGGTAAAACAGCACAGGTGAGAATCTGCCTTCCACCTCACAAGTCAGCTTCCTTCTCATCATCAGGTTCCTTCTTCTTTCTCAAAACATCAAATTCTTTCTTCCCCGGTTGAAATTTCTTTCCAGATGGATCCCCTTCTTCTGTTGAGTTGGATTCCTTCTCTCTTGCTCTGATCCAGTTGGATACCTTCTTTCTTTGGTCCAAATGGGTCCCTTCTTCTTCTCCCAGTCCAGATGAAATCCTTCTCCTTCTTCTGGCTTCTCTCTCCTTTGGAGAGCTTAAAAAGACACAGCAACCCCTCCCAACATGCAGTCCAGCGTTATGCAGCTGGCCTTAGACTGCAAAATCTCTGTGAGGTGGGAACATGGCCAGGTTCCAAAACTCACAGGCTCAAAGGCTGAAAGTTTTGAGGCACCAAGAGCTCGTTAAGTGTGCCAGATGGCCCCAAAACAATAACATTGAGGGTGCTTCCTCAAAGTTTTTCCAAATTCCTCACTAACGAGCTCCTCTGTCCTAAGTCACACTCAAGGATGGGCCCATATTAATAACCATCTATACACAAATGTGAATTTCAACAACTCTTATGTGACAGTTTGAGTTTTTTTCTTTTTTCCAGCAAAGCTAAAATACTATCAGTTGTGTAGGGTGTCATACAGAACAAATATCTCAACCACTGGTTTGGAATCTTGGTGAAAAACCAGCCACTGTGACCTGCTGTAAATAGTACCTCAATTACTAGATTCTTCAGACCCTTGCAGAAATAGAACCCAAGGAAGAGAGATACACCCACCTCTCAGCAGTTGCTATTTGAAGAAGGGACTCTGTGGTCATTAAGACAAAAGAAATCAAAATTAGACATAAAAAGAAAATTGGACACATTGGATATGAGAGCAAAATTATTCAGAAACAAATTAGTAAAGGCAAAAGAACTTTCTCTGCACAAGGAGTCTTCCCAATGGAGAAAAAAATAAAGAAAGAAAGAAAGAAAGAAAGAAAGAAAGAAAGAAAGAAGGAAGGAAGGAAGGAAGGAAGGAAGGAAGGAAGGAAGGAAGGAAGGAAGGAAGGAAGGAAGGAAGGAAGGAAGGAAAAGAAAGAAAGAAAGAAAGAAAGAAAGAAAGAAAGAAAGAAAGAAAGAAAGAAAGAAAGAAAGAAAGAAAGAAGCTGCTGAGAAAAGGAGAATGAAATAAACTTCCAATGCATGCAATTAACTAAATTGCAGTGGATTTGCCCTAGTGGGCATATTGGTGGGATCTCCATACTAGATGACATTAACAGAATAGACAATTTTTTTGAGCATTGAATGAAAAATTTTTATTGTTGGGGCTTTTTGTTTTTTTATTACAAGTAAATCATAATGCAAACGTATCTGAAGTTCAAACAACTAAGTTCCTAAAAGAAAGAGGGAAGGCTGTGTTCATAACTCAGTTGTCTAGACAATCAAAAATTTTAACTGGATAAAGTTTGGATAAATTTTGAACTAAAAATATAGAAAGGACTATCTTTGATATTAAAGAGTTACTTGCTTTTTTCATGATACTTTTAGTATAGCTCTACATTCACAATAAAAATGCTGAAAAGCAAGGGCATTAGAAATGTAAATCTTTTCTGTGCCATAATGGTTTCGTGCTTAATTTCTAACAATGTGTTAGACCAAACCAAATATCAATGTCTTATATTTACTTTATCTAATCTTCAAGTGGAACAAAAATGCTCAGTAGCCATTGGTTTAATAAAAATAATTTACGGCTTTCAGTCAGATTTGTGCAATCCCAAGGGTATATTTTTTGACAATTTAAACCTCCAACATTCTTCTGATCCTATGTATTTTTTTTAATATCTAACTTCAAGATGCAAGCATTTCTCCACTACAGTTTGAATGGCTAGATTTTTGATCAATTCAGTAAGTTCCACCATGAAAGCAGTTTTCATTCTTTTTATTAGGATAGAAATTAGAAGACAAGTAAATTCTTGATTTAGTCTTAGCACAGTCCCTCTACATTTGTATTCAAAGAGTCTCTGTTCTTCTGCTTTGAGTCACACTACCAAAACTTTCTAATTTTTATTGACATTGATTTTTGCTAGATTTTGGAGGGAGTCAAGGGAAGAAATAGAAAAAAAAATCTTGTTGCATATTTTATCTAGACTAATGACTGTTGTAATTCTCCTTTTGAAACATGAATTTATTCCAATGTGCTAGAGTTTTTTTGTTTTTTGTTTTCCTTCTTTCATAGTTTGGATCTTGACTGTCCCCTAAAGGTTCATGTGTGGAAAGCTTGATCCACAACCTGTTGCACTGTGGGAAGTAGTAGAATCTTTGGGATGTGGAGCCTAGTAGAAGGAGGCTAAGTCACTGGGACATACATATTGGGACCCCTGACTTTCTCTTCTCTTTTTCATTTCTCTGCCAACTTGAGTGAGCTGCTTCATTCTTCCATGTGTGCCTCTACCATGTTGTACTGCTTTGCCTCAGGTCTAAATACAATGGGCCAATCTACAGAGGATAGAAATATCTGAAAACATGAGCTACAGTAATTCTTTCCTCCTTATAAGTTGATTATCTTACATGTCTATGATTTACTAAAATTCATACATTAGGAAGTAATTTAAGTATACCTCAAATATCATCCCTGCTTATAATTTGTTTGTTCCCAAAGAGCACCATGAGAACATAATAATCAACACCCAGTCTTTATAAGAATTACCAAATCACACACACACCTGTTTACTTTAATTCACTGTGTCAATCATGAGTCACATCCGTAGCTTTCGTGTTAAAAAATTCCATATGATTTCAGGCAACCTCCCTCCATGAATTACAATAACGCAAATTCACAGAGGAAGAATATAGAACACTTGCTTAAATTTATAAATTCTTTCCGTCTGATTTTATTTTTAATACAGAGAAATCACTTTTACCAAATATTTAAAAATATGGAGCATGCATGTGATTCCCATTTCAGCTGTGATTAATCTTTCTAGTAAGACAGTTGCTACCAAGCTGTCCAGGTTTTTAGTTTCCAAGAAGTTAACTTGTATCTATTTAGATGCTCATGAGTTTTGGCAACTGTTCCCAAATAAGCATAACCATTGTAAACTCTGGAGTAGGTCAAATGACTCAACTACCTTGGCTACAAATAGCATTATAATGATTTTATAAATAGAACTGAATTACCATTATCTATGTTTTCAAAGAGACCTTTTGAAAAATCCAAGTTTTGGATGACAGCCAAGTGACTATGCTTTTGAAATACTTAGATATTTAAAAACAGACAATTTTTTTTTTTTTTGAAAATGATTCTGGATTTTTTACTACCTTGAAAAGGCAAAGGAATCTCTCTTGAGATTGACACTAAGGTCAAACATCAGGGTTTACTGTTTAACCTGGGCTGCCTTCTGTATCTACTGGCTGTCTAGACATTAAACATTTGTTGTTTAAACAGAGCAAAGATATGAGAACATTGCAACAAATATTCTGCAATTTTTCAGTATTTTAGTTCATGAAGCAGGATAATTCTAGACCACATCTCTATCATACATTTTGTTTTTGACCATATAAATATGATTTGATCCTCACAATTACCATTAACACATTACCCTGACAGATTATAGTTTCAATAGATTAAAGAAAAAAACTACTTTCAGCTATTTTCATTTCATTAAAAAACACTAATCTAGACCACAACTACTATACTACTTGTGTATATGAACAAACGTATGCACATTGTTTATACCAGACTGAACCATATAAGTTGCAAAAGCAGAAGAGGAAAAAACTATACATAGAAAAAATAATTAATATGTAGTATATTTGAAAATTTATTAAATATTTATGATAAAATCATTTCACTAAAAACCGTAGTAATTACATTAGTAAGGTGATACAAGTTTTTGGCACCAGTCATGATTGATCTGCTTTTAGGATTTTAATATGAGTTTGAAAGTACTCAGTATACATCACTTTATAGCAGGTACTCATTTTAAGACATTGCATGAAATAGGTCTTAAATCCCCCCCAAATACATTAAAATCTCAAAATACATTAGTAAATTCTCCTAAATACACTCTTAGCAGCAGCCTTCTTTACTCTTAAAATGTGGTACATCAATGTAAACAACTTATGAAATGATCTCAGTGACAGGCAATTTCAGTATTTATCATTCTGTTTTCAGAAGTACATTTTTGGTTTAAGAAGAATTTAATCATCACTTTACCTTCAATTTCTTCTGTTCTTCCTTTTGTTTCTGGTCACAGTTAAATATTTTAAAAGACATTATCAGAAGTGTAGATGTGATTAATCAAGTTTTAAGATTTAATTCATATAAAAAGATAATACCACTGAATATTTTAAAAGTTGCTTTTCTGAAAGTCATTAATTGGTATGTTAATATTTCTGTTTTATGCCCATATAAATGATACCATATTAGATGCAGTTCCAAAAGTATTTTTATACTCTTTCTTTGAAGCATGTAGACCAAAGGAATGACACCCTGGTACTTCCTTTAGACACAGGCATACAGTCCCTGACTCCAAGGACCTCTGAATTCCACTGACTATTTTTGAAAACTTGGGATTCTGAATTTGATGGTCTCTATTTATTCCTAGGTTTATGTAACAGAAAACTAAGTAAAATGTATTAATTTTGTTCATAAATTATAAGACAACACTTCATTTTGTTTTAATGTGAAGATAGTCAGCTTTGAAACTGTGTCTTTATATTTAAGATTCTGCAAGAGAGTTAATTACAAAAATGATTTAATCATAAATGCAAATTCTAAAGCAAGCCTCATACTTGAAAACTGCTAATAGGGTGAATTTTCCAGTTGGCCTTCCTTCTTCATTTCTGTTTTTGAATACTTCCTATAAACTAGTCCATTAATGTAATCAAAATTACATTACATATAATAATCTTAGGAAGGACAATTACGGGAATGAAAATGAAAAGGACTAGGGAAAATTTGGCTTTCCAGAGAGACACTGTATAGAGAATAATTTGGGTTATCTATTTAACAGAATCAAAGTGTTTTTCCTCTTACTGAAAGCACTTTTTTTGGACTCCCATAAATGCTTTTAAGGCTTTCTTTGGAAAACCCGTCATTTTCAAAGTACCCTTAAGAGCACATAATCCCTACATAATTTGAAAAAATTGCACTTTTCTGAAATAATGGCAATTTTCTAGATAACTAGTTTATACAATAAGGAAATGCCTCAGCCTTGCTTTGAAAAAGGGAGTGCATTACAGATGGACACCTTGTGCCATACTTTGGATGAAGTATATTACCTAAAACTACAGAAATATACAGATTAATGTGTAGTAGATGGTAATCTATACCTGTTTTAGGAAAAATATGCAGCTCAGAAAACATCTAGGCATTTTGGTGGGGTGAAGAGGGTAGCACTATAAACCAATAGTTTTGAAGCCTCGTAAGGAGAAAACACATAAGTATTTGGGAGATATTCAGAACATTGGCATTTTTAAAGGTTACTTTACACGGTATATACGTGGTGACCTAGAAAAGAGAAGAGAGAATGCTGGTTGAACCTAACTTACCTTGACAAATCATACCTATCAGATTTGCAATGAGATTTTGACATTATCTATAGGCTATGCAAGGCAAGGAAAGAAAAATTATATATGAGAGAGAACAAGAGAAAAAAAAATAACTCCTACACATGAAATTATGATCCACTTCCTTAAAAGAGAGAGATTGCAATATTTATCATTCTTCCCACCATTGAAATTCTGGTTTCATATGCACAGCACTGGCTGACCTGATTTAAATTGTTTACAATTACCTATCACAAATCAATGGCCTGCCAGAACTGCTTCTGCCACCATCCTTAAAAAATTAGCATGTAAGAATACCAGAGTTTTCTCTCGCAGAAATCTTGCAAGGGAGTCAAATTTTGTTTTGATTATTGTCAACATTTTACTTATAGAGATAATTAACCATCTTAAAAAACAATTCCCTAGGAAGTAAATGTCCCTTATGTCCCTTATGAGAGAATAGACAAAAATAAGTTTCTTACAAGAAGGCAGCGATGCTTGTCAAACCTTGGAAATATATCATTGTCATTCACAGTCACACTCAGAGAAATCTGATAGGAGAACTGGAGATAAATCCTTTCCCTTAGGTAATATATTGCAAAATACTTTAGAATAGAAAATATTCATTATACTTGGAAAAAAGATCTTAAAATGATCAATCAATTGTACAGATCCTCATGAAAACATGAGGCCCAACCTTGCATATGAAAACTCAACAAAAAGAATTGAATTTGTAATTATGTTTGATGAAAATAACATATGTAACAAGTTGTTACTGACATTGAAGAAGACAATGATATTAAAGTTATGCCTTATTTTATTCTATACCAAGATAATTTTAAATCATGAACATTTTGTATACATTATGGCAATATAGACCTTAGTACAAAATAGATATATGTTCTGTATAATGTTCACAAAAATTAAAAAGAGGCAAATAAAAAAAAATACAATTCAGGAAAATAATATTTAATAAGGAAGTTATCTAAATATTGAATAAGTTAAAATGCAATGTGACTAAAATAATCTTAAATTATATGTGGATAGGATAGAACTGAAACAAACAAGAATTATTAAGCCCTGCTGGTTACACAACTGTAATAAGATATTAAGCTATTCAATTTTTATGATGAAAGAAACATGAAGACTCTTCTACTTTACCCTCTTTTTGTATAGATAACAGTATGTACTTATGAGTAGTTTGTATTGTTTCTCTCAGTAATGGGTGGAGTTTGAACACTTGTTAAATCTTAGGAACCATGCTAAGTATAGAAAAAACATTTTCTCTTTGAATTCTAACCATTAACCTATGTTATTAGGTTGGTGTACTGAACATAATGAAATTGTTTCTTTTACAGAATTCATTGTTAATATAATTAAGTGAAAATTTTATAAAGTCAAGTTTCTCTACAGAAGGACTTAGGGGCCAATGTGGGGCATTAATGCAAAGAGTCTCCACTAATGCTCATGGCTTTGGTATTAGTCAGATAGTCATATCTGGAAGTACAGATAAGTAGTTGGCTTGCTTTATATGAAAAATAGATATTAAATACCAGGATCACAAACATGTGTTGCCATATAATGATCATTTTAAAGAAATCTCTCATTCAGTAGCATGGTAGGCAGTTTACAATGTTTATTTATTTTTTTCTTTTCAGTTTAGTATTTTTTAGAGATCACATACATGACTTTGTGTAAGTTAAAATACTCAGCTCAATTTTATTGCATTAAACTTTGGGATTTTTATACAGGAGGGATGTAAAGATTAGAGAATTTACATAATTTACTTAGCTGAAATTCACATAAGTTGAAAGAGGTCAGACCAGATTTAAACCATTTCTCTCATACTCTTAAATTTTTATTTTTATCATTTGACTTAAACTAATATAAGGCCCAGAGAAGTTAAGGTAACAGAACTATAGCAATTTAACTGTGTAACTTTAATTATTCCTATTTCATGTGATTTCTATTCCATGTATTCTCATTTAGTATGAGAATCTGAGTCAACTAAATGTCACGAGAGTCAAGTAAAGAGATTTTTAAAATAAAAGTTTATTATAAAACAATTTTAGAAATATAGAAAAATTACAGTGTTCATGTAGAGTTCCCATGTCTTTGGCCAAGTTTCTCCGTCACAAATATCTTACATTAGGATGATGTCTTTGCTATAATTAATGAACAAATATTGATTAATTATTATGTGAAAAAGCTAGTACCTTACTATGATTTCCAAAGTTTTACCTATGTCTTTTTGATGATTCAGGATTTCATTCAGGATAACGTTGCATTTAATCATCTTGTTCCCTTGGGATTCTCATGACCATAACAGCTTCTCAGAGTTTCCTGGTTTTTGATGGCCTTGCTAGCTTTGAGTAGTATTGGTCAGATATTTTGTAGTTTCACTCAGTTGTACTGTATCTGATATAATAAAAGGTTTATGGGCCATGGAGGAGAGTAGCCCACAGAGACAAAGTGCCATTTCCATGACATTATATTGAGAGTATAATCTGGCAATAAGACTTGTCACTTGTTAGGTTTACCTGGTTCACCTGGATGAGATAGTTTGTCAGTTTTATTTCATTCTACCCTCCCAACTTGTACTCTTTTGAAAGAAGTCACTATGTGCATCAACATTTAAATAGTGAGGGAGGGTGAAAATCAAATGGGGAAATATTCTAAGTAATCTTCATGGCTATCTTTGTAAATCACTTGGATTTCTTCTACTTGGGGGATTGGTTCGTTTTACCATACTTACTTAATTTATTTTTAAACACATTCTTATTTTCTGGTGTTATAAGATATTCTAGACTGATCTCATGTATTTATTGACCCAGTCCTAGAATTAGTCACTTACTAAGGAGTGCTGATTCCTTTCATTGGAGAATAATATTAGAGAGCAAAATATGAATGCTAGGAGAGCTCACTTCTAGCAAGCTGTCATGATTTCTAAGATATTAAAGAAGAGTATAGATATGTGTATATGCTACCTGCCTGTGCATGTACTCAGACATATAAATATTTCCATATGTAACCATGTTTACCTCTATTAAATTAAACATTGCTTCACTGATATCTAAGGCTCTAATCTATTACCAGATACATAATTCCAGACTCTTCCCTTGATTGATTTGTAAATTTTAATTGCTGCAGTTATTATTAGTATACTCATAGAGGAGTATCAGAAATGTTAATCTATAGACTTACAAACATCTTTGTCAACTAAAACATAACATTTATGAGCACTTTTTCATTTAGCCTTGCAATCAGAAGATATTCAAATGTATAGCCTTTGTTCAGTGTAGACCAAAGATTAGAAATAGAAGTGCTAGAGAAGCCTCTTAGATCACATGAATTAGATTCACCTTTTGTAGACCAGTTCATTTTTATCAAGAATGTTTTCTTCTATCAAGTATATATTATTTTAATGCACCCTGGCTTCTATCCAGGAGAAAAACCTATTCTATTGCAGGTAAGTGACATACTATTTCTGGCATCTATTTGAGTAAACTGTTCTCTACATAGTCTCAATTAGGAATTGTTGATATTGATAACATTTTAAAGTAAATATATATTCTACTACTGCAACTGAATAGTTATTCAGATCATCTGTACAGGTAAATAGAAATGTCACACATAATGAGACATTTTCTTGAAAACAAATTCTAAAACGTGAGAGAAAAGATGTGCTGTTCACAGTTTAAGCTGAGTCTTATGATTTTAGTGCTCTTATAATATTTATAGTCATTTCAATGTAATTATTAATCTTTTATGTATAGTCAAGTTAAAGCAACACATTGTTTCAGGTAGGGTAATTCAGATTGGACTTCAAATCTTATTTGCCTCTTATTGGTTGATCAGCATATATTTTTAATCTTTATCTTTTCCAAGTGCCAAACAAGGAAAATAACTAAAAATACATAAAGCAGTTATGGTTTAGTATCTAGGAGGTAACACATAGAGCATAAATAGTCTTTAGTAAATAATAGGTGATTCAAAACTATTTTTCTCATCCATATCATTTGTAACTTCTAGAAAAAAATATGCCAGAGAACACAATCTTGGGAAATCATACTACAATATGAGTCTCTACCATTGTCCTTTGTGGCATGACTTTGATCAAATCCTGTAAGTTCTCTGTAATGCCACTCTGTTATTGAAGCAATAGTGTTATTTTCTCCTTTTTTCCTTTTGTTTATTCGTATTATCAATAGTTCAATCTGTTACATAGAATGTGTGACAACATGGAGATCTGAAATGGAAAAAAGAAAAGAAAAAAGAAACCTAAGTGACCTTTATTTAATTATTTTTTCCCCAAGATTAGAGGACACTGCTTCAAAGTATACAAGTGTGTATCTCAAAGCATTAAATGCAGGCTGTTTTTTAAAGAATAAGAATATCTGCTTTTTCAATCACTGTTTCTTTTGTTTCTATTACTAAGGCTGATATTTGTTATTCATTCAATACATATTAGTATGATGAATGATCAAATGAATTAATAACTTCTGCCCATTACATCAATGATATTTAACTGTGTGCATATGCTACTCAATGTTTATTACATGTATTATTTCTCCTTAAATCTCAATTTCATTGTTTATTAAATATTTCTTGAGCAGGGTAAAATATTTGTTATAGCTATACAATACATAAATATGATTGGTTACAAAAGAAGCTATGTTCCACAGACACTGCTTCCCACTTTTGTACATAGTGCTATTCATTTGTTTAGTTATATCTATAGCTGCTCCCTTGCAACCATGGTGATCATGGTGCATAGTTGCTATAAAGATGATATGAACCACAGAGTCTAAAATATTTACTATCTGGCAATTTTCAGGAAAAAAAATTGTTGACCTTTAAATTGTAGGAATAAGATGGAGATTTAAAAGCAATGTTTAATAATCTCTGCATTATTTATAGTACAGAAAACTTCCTGGGGAAAATATCATCTGCATTATATGTAACTTGGTATAGAAAATATGAACTTAGGGCTATGCAACTGACAGTTTGAAAAGAATCTGAGAATTTATAGATCTCAACAAGTTCTGTCTTCTGTGGCACATGCATTTATACACCTCAGAAGTACAAATGGATTTCTTCTTTAATGGTGAGTTTAAATTTTAGAAGCATCCAACATTTTCTTCAGAGCTTCTGTTACAGAATATTGTTTTGATGGCTAGTAACAGCTTCTGTGTGAAAATATGAAGCACTGTTACTTATTACTTTCCATGGCCTGTAAACTGGCTCAAAGGTAATATCAAAAAAAGCAGTTAAAATATTTTGAACAAAAGAAGCATCAGGGAAATAAGTGTATTGTTTACCAAGATTTAAATGTCACAATTATAATATCCAAGAATCAAGTCACATCTGGTATGAACAGGATATGTGAACATAAAACTTGTGGTATCATCTGTGATATCATAACACATTACTTTTCAAAAAATTTTTTTTGGTTGTAGATGTACACAAGTATCTTTATTTATTTTTATGTGGTACTGAGGATCAAACCCAGTGCCTCATACATGCAAGGCAAGTGCTCTACCACTGAGCTACAATCCCAGCCCCATAACACATTACTTTTGGTTATCAACTTTGATTCTGATTCTGTTTTTATTTTTTTTTATTTCTGGTGAACATTTGGATCAAACAGAAAAAATATACAGACATTGAAAGGTCACATAAATTTGCCAAATAAATTAATTAATATGCAGTTTTTTTCAAAAACGCATTACAGGACATCAAATAACATTCCTAATGTTCAGCAAAACTAACAATTGATTCTTATTCTGTCTGGGCAGAGTGACATTACACATTTTAACTACATTGGTTATGAAAACATGTGTCAGCTTGAACATAATTTCTTAGAAATGCAAGGGTATTAAATATCGCCTTGCAGATGCTCACAAAATATGTACCCATTTTCGCCATATGGAAGAGACAAATGAAAGTCTTCAAGGATCAACAAGAGGAAAACAAACCACCCATATGCAGATAAAATTAAGTGCCAACTTGGGATAAAATCCTCTTTTGAAGTGTCTGGAATGATAAGAGAGCTTTAAAAAGAGATCTATGAATACACAATGGCAAGAACAGCAGAAAACAAATCCTCTTATTTTGAAACAAGTAGAGAGACAAATCTATTTTTATATTTCAAAATAAATATTGAGCCATGATGCAAGAGATATCATGTCATTGTCTGTGCCTCCATTTTAAATACAATTTGGAAATAAGAATCCAGGATTCTGCTTGTAGGTTATTTTTTCAGCATAAAAGACTATTAAACACCCAAAGAAATATTAAATACCCACATGGCCACAGAATACAAAAGAATAGCTAATGGCAAGGTTAATGCTATCTTATTCAATTGGAAATCAATCTCCCTTCACTTTATATCTCCTAAATTGACTTCATTTACTGTGTTTATAATGTCAATAATTGGCACCACCTTCAACTGAGCCAGCCACTTGAGTCACCCTGTCTCCTTCTTTCTCACCCTCCACAGTCTGTCACCAAATCCTAGAAATTGTACTGAATAGCTAGTTCTTTCTTGTCCTTTCCCTTATTTCCATTTCTACTACTTCTGTTTAAATCAAGATTATCATACAGTCGATCACTATGATTACAAGTCCCTTCATAATATTTTCCTCTTTCACTGAATCCTAGTTACATAGAATTAAATTAATAATAATTCTCTTTCTATGGCTTATTCTCATAGCTTTTCTTCATGGGCTGTATTTCAATAAAAATATCTGTATTGGTTTTGCAGTGCATATATCACATATTTAGGGAGAGGGAGCTTCATATCTAAAATGTAAGTTGCTGGGTATTTGAGAACATTAATTTATAAAGTAAAGATAGTTTTATAAATGATTGTACTAATTTCATTCCTACCTGCTATATGTGAGATACCCTTGATCCATGTTTACTATAAAACTTGATATTGTCAAACATTTTAAATATTTGATAATAAAATAAATGAAAAAAATTATTTCATTTTATATCTTAATCATCATTTCTTTAGTAAATATCAAGATGCAATATTTCCTGTTATTATTTCTAGCTTTGCCGTATCCCTACGTCTGATGTAACCATAAAATAAACACATGCAAATGTACATACATGCATAAAACTTACACAAACTTACACTCATACATTCACTTGTGTAGTCATTACTCATTTTATATCTCAGCTTAAACATCATTATCTCTTGGAAGTTTTTTATTTCTGGTTTCTTCTGTACCTTTTAATTAAATATTGTGTGCTCTTATAACATTTTCTGTTTCCTCTATCAGAATAATTAACTCTACCATACGTTAAATGAACATCTACTTGTTCAAATTCCCCGCATGAGTCCATAAAAGCAAATGATTCCACCACACATCCTCAATGAATAGTGAGATGAATACTAAAGGTTTTGAAGTATTTTTTTCTGATCTTAAATTTATGTTTATTCTAGGTAACTCTGAAAATATGAAAAAAATTATTTCCACTTAATGGCATCAATTACTTTTGATATTAATTTCTTGTTCTTGCCCTCAGTTTTTAATTTTTTAAAGTATATGCATGAATATATATGTGTATGTGTGTATATATATGTGTATGTGTGTATATACATATGTACATATATATATGGCTTAAATGATCCAGATTAACACATATAATTTTAAAGAACTATCTAGTAGGGGAGGCTAATATTATATAAGAAAAAAATGAATACAAATTAAAAATTCAGAGAAATAAACTAGGTGCGGTGGCGCAAGCCTGTAATCCCAGCACTTAGGGAGGCTGAGACAGGAGAATGTGAGGCTGAGACAGGAGAATCGCAAGTTCAAAGCCGGCTTCAGCAATGGCGAGGTGCTAAGCAACTCAGTGAGACCCTGTCTCTACATAAAACACAAAATAGGGCTGGGGATGTGGCTCAGTGGTCGAGTGCCCCTGAATTCAATCCCCAGTACCAAAAAAAAAAAAAAAAATCAGAGAAATACATAGGAGTTATGAGGAAAATAATACAAAATTCATTGATATAGTAACTGAGCTGCATGCTATTTCAGAGAGCAACAGTTTGACTTCTCTGTAGAAGTAACATTTGAGCTTAGGTCTTACTAATGAAGAAATGATATTGATGTTTATTTCTTGCAAGATAATTTAAAATTATCTGGTGCCAGTTTTGTTGGTGCTCCTGATGTCATTGCCAATGTCATGCCAAGAATGTTACCTCCAGACATTCTCACAAGCTGCTGTACCCTACAGCTTGCCACAGTGGTGTAAACCCTGTGAATAAGAGAGGCAATAAGGATCCTCCCCTAGGACCCTACCAAATATGCCTCCAAACTCACCACTTTCACAAAAGTACCATTTACTTCAGCTACTCTCTTCTGGTCATCATCTCCCGGTTAATTTTTACAACTTCAACAATCTCTCTCCATAAGAAAAGTTCTGTGTATGCATTCTGCTTACCAACTCAAAGAATTAACCCTCTTTTTTCCTGAAAATGGCCTTCAAAATAAAGCTCTGCCACAGTGAATGAAGACTTTAAATTTCAGAAGATGTAGTTATGAAATCTCATTTCATTGACCTCTATGGCATTCAATAATATTTAATGGTATATTGTGGTTGGCTTCACTCACTAACCTTCAGTGGAAAATTTTTCTAAAGTTTGCATCTAAAAACTCAGTCCTTAAAGAGTAATCTGTAGGTTAGCTGTCCCAGAATGGAGCAGAGGCCCAGTTCAGTCTCTCTCTCTCTCTCTCTCTCTCTCTGTACATTTATCTATATATATTTCTTATATAAATTCAAGAATCTTAAGCAAATGTGGTCTCATAGTGTGTGTACTCAAGTGTGAGAATTGCTATCTCTAACAGCAAAAACAAGAGCTACTCTAATCTGTTTTGGGGTTTTTTTGGTACCAGGGATTGAACTCAGGGACACTCCATTACTGAGCCACACCCCCAGCCCTATTTTGTGTTTTATGTAGAGACAGGGTCTCACTGAGTTGCTTAGGGCCTCACCATTGCTGAGGCTGGCTTTGAACTGGCAATTCTCCTGTCTCAGCCTCCCTAAGTGCTGGGATTACAGGCTTGAGCCACCATGCCTGGCTCTCTAACCTGTTTTACAGCAACTAGAATGTATTAGTTTCTTAAGACTGCTATAGCAACAGACTACAAATTTAGTGATTTAGCAAAACAGAAACTTACTCTATTGCATTTCTATAGGCTAAAAGTCCAAAATTAAAGTTCCATAGAGTTGGTTCTCTCACAGTGCTGAGAGAATGCACTTCATGCCTCTCTCTGGCTTTTGCCAACAGCCACAGTCCTTGGCATTTCTTTATTGGTAGATACATAACTCCACTCACCCTTCCATTTTCACATGGCATTCTCCTAGTATGTATCTTTCTCCTCTTCTTTTGAGGACATCAGTCATATTGGATTAAATGCCTATCTTACTCCAGTATGATATCATCTTATCTAATTACATGTAGTACAACTATATTTCCAAACAAGATCACATTCCTAGGATAGTGCCTATCCTACTCCAGTATGATATCATCTTATCTAATTACATGTAGGACAACTATATTTCCAAACAAGATCACATTCCTAGGTATGGGGGATTAAGCCTTTGTATTAGGGTTCATCAGAGAAATATAAACAATAGGATGAATAGATAAAAGATTATTATGAAAACTGGCTTATGTGGTTATGGAGGCTGCAATTCCCATATGTTGTCTATTGTTTGGAGAATCAGAGAATAAGTGGTGTGTGCAACTCAGTCCTATTCTGATAGACTAGGAAATGCTGGTGTAAGTCATAAAGTTTGAAGGTTTGTGAAAGAACAGCTCTGATGTTCCAAGGCAGTAGAAAATGAATGTCCAAACTCAAGAAGAGAGAGAAAATTAGGTCTTGTTCAATTACTGCAACCTGCACAGCCTTTAATTCAGTTACTGGACAAGGCGTAATGAACGGATGAAGAAAACACAACCAGACACACAAATAGAGAAAAAGCTGAGGCTCGGTGATTCACTAAAATCCCTGGTAGAGTGACAGTGATCCAGAACAAACTCAGCATGTTTATTACATAGGTATACTCATTAAAAGGGTTATTGAAAGAAAGTTCCTTCAAATCAAACAGAACCGAGGTCACAGGTATGAACAGCCCGATTATGATTATTAGTTTGCACATGTAAGTTTCTATCCCTCGGCAGCTGGTGTCTGAACCTCAAGGTCAAGAACTGATAGCTCCTTGGCTGACACAGAACCTCCTTTTGAACAGGGTATCTCCACAGCAACTAGGCAATCTTTATTAGCACCTTTGCATTGAAAGTTTCCAAGACAGGCATCCTCTCTGTCTCAAGACAGCTCAAGGATTCTAATTCAGCCACGACTCCCAACATTCCATGTTTTGTTTTACTGGGCCCTCAATGAATTGGGTAATGTTCACTGGACTATCTGTGCATTCCTTAAACCAGTCAAATTGACACATAAATCAACCAGTAAAATTTTTAACTTATTTTATTTTGGAGGAGAAACACAATTCAAGCTATAAGTAACTATACTTGCATATTCAGCTATGGACTACCACCTGATAATATGTACCAAGATCTTCCAGAAAGCAGCTATACTCCAGGACTTATGAATCAGAATTATCAAAGATATTGACTCCACATTTGAATTTTAAACAACTTTTACAAATGTGTTTTAAAATCACTATTTTAAAGAGATATACCCGTGATATGTTAATGTTTCTATGGCAATGGATTGTGCTATTCATAATATAGTAGAATACTTTTTTGACATTAAAACTCAGGGTAAGACAAAATACCAATTTTCAAGTTAACTAAGCAGTATTAAGTATTGTTTTAGTGAGGTTGCTAGGCTACAGAAATAAATTTTAAAAAATTGCATCTGAAAGTGAAGTATCTTGTATTTCTCTGAATCTATCACATTTGTTTTACATATTCTTATTCCTGATTTGTATTAATCTTTATTCTCTTTTTTCTTGGTGTGTCTAATTGTTTTTCTTTTGTAGTATCATGAATTATTTTACAAATGCATTGCCATTTTAACAAAGTCATAGTAAGTACATATTTGATTTTCTGCTAAATACTAAAGACTCAATATTCTTTAAGATTCAATCTTAGTTCAAAAAATGTTTCTTATTGGGGGAGGAGAAGGAACAAAGAAAGAAGGAAAGAAAGGGAGGAGGCAGGGGAATGAAAGCAAAGGAAAGGAAAAGAATCTGAAATGTAAATGCTTCTAAAACTTTTAACATGCAGAAGAATTGACTTGGGATCTTGTTTAAAATAGACTCTATGGTAGTAAATGTGGAGTGAAACCTGCGTTTCTTCATTTATAACAATCTGGTGATACTTGTGATTTGTAACCTGTGCTTTTTATAGGTAGTTGATATGAAATAAAATAGAGATGCATTCAGAATGCTAATGGAACACAGATGGGAACAAAATTATTACAACCGCAGTGTTATGGTTTAGCTATTAGGTGTCCCCCAAATGCATGTGTGACACAATGCAAGAACATTCAGGGGTGAAATGATTAGGTTATGAAAGCCTTGACCCAATCAGTGAATCGGTCCCCTGAAGGGGATTAACTTAGTGGTAACCAAAAGCAGGCACGGTGTGGTTAGAGAAGGTGGGCATTGGGAGTGTGCCTTTGGGGTTTATGTTTTGTGTCTGGTGAGTGGAGTCTCTCTCTGCTGCCTGATCATCATGTCTTCTGCTGCTTTCCTCCACTATACTGTTCTGCCATGATGTTCTACCTTATCTCGAGCCACGAGAAATAGAGGTGGTTGTCTACAGACTGAAACCTCTGCAACCATGAGCTCCCAAATAACCTTTTCTTCCTCTAATTGTTTTTGTCAAGTCTTTTAGTCACAACAGTGCAAAAGCTGACTAAAACACTCAGTTTTAAGGTTTAAGTCTTAATGGCTTAAAGGAGATTACATAGAAGAAGGATATTGATATTGGACATGAAAGATCACTGAGTTAATTGTCTAAATGGATAAATAATATTTTTAACAATGACAATGGAACACACAAGCGTTCAGAAGAAGAAGAATCAATAGTGAATATGGTTGGTCCAGTGCTTTTTGAAATGTACTTGCTATGAGAGCTGCTCATCTCTCCCCTCAAGTGTGACAGTTCTAGGATAGTATTTTGCATACTGATACAAGAATGACGCAATGTTCTGAGAATATCCTTCAACATAGCTTAATGTCAAATGGTGAGAAGCTGTCTGTACTTTGTCCAGGAGTTTGGATTTTATTCTTCCAAAGGGATATTCAACATTTAAAAAAAAATGTGCTCCTATTCTTAAAAAATTGAATATATTCCCTATAAATGTATTATTATTTATTTATAATATAACACACTAATTTTTCTATTTTACATTAAACAACATTATGAGGCATAAACAGTGAAATGGATGATACACATGATATCCATAAAGATGAAATACATGATACAAATTTAAGGAGGCCATGTATAGTTAAGTGAAGTTTACTATTATTCATAGGAATATAAAGATCTATTTGCAATATACTATTACAATGTTTATTATAAGGATTATTTCTTATAAAACATTACATCAATGTTTTTCTTTACACTAAAGAGGCTTTGAGGTAGAACTGATTATCAGTTCACTAAAGCTTACACGATTGATATTATCTGCAGTCTGACACTTTTTGTTTTTATTTATTGCCATTTTCTTCATTAAGTAAGAGCTTAAGTTAGTTAAGCCTGTGAAATGAAAACTTCCAATATGTATAATTGGACAGGCATAACTATCAATATTTAGCCATGTTCCTAGAAACAATCGAACCATAAATGTGCTGGCTTCAACTCCTTCCTGGGGAAGAACAATTTTTTATTCCCTTGGACTGTATCACTACCTTGAAGACCTAGTCAAGGGAGGGTCATGTGTATGTGTGTATAAAACTAAAACATAGACAAAATAGAAGATCTAATACTGCCTTCAATATTTTAAAGATTATTCCCTCCCTAGCAACTGCCAAGTTCAATTGTGTAACTACCACCTTGGAAACTATGTACTAGGCCTCAGAAATTTCTAATAAGCCTCAGAAAAAATAAAAATTTATTTGCTCAATTCAGTATCTACTAGATAAGTATCTGCAAGCAAAGAACATGGAAATACATGCTTATTTAAAGCAACCAGTTTGACTGTGAAGTCACCCAGTGATTGCATGTAACTATATACAAAAGCTCCTTAAAACATTGCAAGGGGGAATGGAAGTAAGATGGTCTAACTTGCAATAATCCTAAAGACAGTGCAAAATGTAGAAAACCCAGTGCTGCAAGTAGGGAGGGCAGTTGGTCATTGTAAAGTCATATACTCTAACTGGTAGAGACTACAAACACTAATTTGGGAGTAGCCCAATGGTGACTCAGTTTAGTCTTTGATTCTAAATTGTGCTGAGACATTGATTAATTGTAAATCTCTTGGATGTTTTGTCAGTATAAGTATTCTTTCAGTCATATGGAGTTTAACTTAAGGTAAGCTAAAGGCACTGAAAGCTTGCCACAGAAGTAATAACTGTGCCTTCTCTCTCTCTCCACCCTCATCCCATATGAAATAAGAAGAAAACAGAGTAAACTGAGTTTCTAACAATAAGACTCCTCTATGCATCCCAATCAACTATTTATATTAGACTAGAAAATGTTTATATCCCTTTTGGCTTTCAGAGTGAAATTATTTACAGCTGACATTGGTTGCCAGCTTTATGATAATTTTAATGAAATGTTCTCCAGTCCCTCCAAATATAAAGGATGCGTAAAGTGTGAGATAATGCTCAACAATTGAAGGGATATAATCAACAAGGGAGAAATGATGCAGTAATAAGCAATCTGAATTGTTGTAATGCGACTGTTCTCTTCCAACAGCCTTATTCACTCCTTTATGCTCTGGATAAACTATCTGCTATAGTAGTGAATAAGTAATAATGGATCATATCCCAGCTGTGAGTCGTTTTGTGGTTAGTAAAATAGGGAGCAACCAGGGATTTTCAATCTCAAATAACATTGTGTATGACAAGTAAAACTTTAGTAATTTGCAGTGAATAATTCCATGAGAAAAGAATAGAAAACTATAGCTATGTGTTTCAGTTCTTTACATATCATTGGATCTGTGTTTAAAATTTGAGGCTTGGGAATTTAATAAATCAGGGAATTCATCCTCATTAGTTCACTTATGATATCAGAAAAACTAACTTTCCCAAACCTTGATTATTCCCATCTTTAAAATAGAGGATTGAAGGATGCTTTTGCGTCTAAATCATGGGGAATATAACGCAGTATGAAATCTGGTTATAGCATCTTCCCTAAATCTGGTTCCTTCTCTTCTTTTCATTTTCTCAGAGTTGTAATGCCCCAATGCTGGCCTGCAAAGCTTTCCTATTCTCTTTCTACACAACCCCTCTAGAAAACTTTCCTTGTCCGTGGTCTTAAATACTTCATGCATTCTGGCGATTCCTCAGTTTATATCTGCGGCTCAAATAGTTCTCTTGCTTCAATCTGGCTTTACAACTTCCTACTCTAAAACTCCCCTTTTTGTTTGATAGACATCTCCGCTATCACATATTCAAAACTGAGTACTTATTTTTCACCTTCTCCTCAAACCACTAATCTGTGGTTATCCCAGTTTACCTCACATCAACAAATAAGATAACCCCTCTTCTCTTACAACTCATGTTCAGTCAGTAGCAAATATTGTCTTCTTGAATTTCAAAATATTTCCAAGACACACAAATTTGTACCCCCTTACCATTTCCTCATTCTCCAAACCGTTGTTATCTCTCACCTGAGCTGATGCAATTGCCTTTTAATTAGACTTTCTGCTTTTTTCTTTACCGTACCACTGACTCTTCTCTGATTAGCTGTGAGAGTAATTATTTTAAACTACGTCAGATAATGCCATTTACTTGCTACGCTTATCCTGTAGAGCACCACCCACGTACATGTCATGGCCTACAAGGCGCTGCTATCTTTCTGACTTCATCCCTTGCTATTTGACCTATTCTTACTCAGTTTCATCCAAGAAATACAAGTGGACTAAGCTCCCACTTCAAGGATTTTGAAATTCCCTGGTCTTCATGAATTTGGGACACAGCTTTTAGGGCTGTCATGCTTGGAATATTTGGTCTCTAACCCTTTATTTTCTTATCCTTAAAAAGGCGTGGTGCCAGGCACAGTGGTGCACGTCTATAATCCCAGCATTTTGGGAGGCTGAGACAGGAGAATCAGGAGTTCAAAGCCAGCCTTAGCAATGGTGAGGTGCTAAGTAACTCAGTGAGATCCTGTCTCTAAATAAAACACAAAAAATAGGGCTGGGGATGTGGCTCAGAGGTCAAGTACCCTTGAGTTCAATCAAAAAAAAAAAAAAAAAGAAGGCTAGCTTGGGATTTTTAAAAAGGTAACAGAATGGTTTTCAGCAGCTATAGAGGACAAGACTCAATGTGTTGTATATGCCTTCTGCTTTTTTTTTTAAATGTGTATTGACCAAAGTATATTTCACACCCAAACCCAAGAACAGTGTGGGAGGAGTCTACACAAAAGCATGGATCATTGTAGTTGTAATTTACTGGTGGTTTTACTGAAACAATTTTTTTAGCTTCCCATTGTTACTGTACATGGGATTGACTGAAGGGTCTGGAATGTATGCCTGCTGGAGAAATAAAGGTAAGAAAATAGATTGAACCTGTTATGGGAGAACTTGATAAGACATATATCTGCTAAATTTCGCAAGAAGCAGCTTAACCAAAGCAAAAATATGACAAAATTATCTTTTCAGAATTTAATCTGGCAGTAGCATGTAGGACTGCCTCAAGCATTGAGAAAAGTAAAGCATTTTCAAAATTACAAATAATTTACATTCGTATGAATTAATGTGAATAAATGGAGAAGAAAAGGAATATATATATATGAATTAGAAAAACATGACAATTTAGATAGCATGTGATTTTAGCTGTATGAATTTTTCACCTATAGTAATGGAAAATATAAAAATTCCCAATTTTTTAATGTTTACAATATTTATAGAAATCATGTTTTAAATTTTTGCAATCACTTTAAAATAGTTGTCAAGCTACTCTATACATACACTGTTCCAGTTATTGAAAACACATCAACTAAAAACAAAAGCTCAAAAATAAAAGAAGATACATACTTAAAAATAATTTTTTATTAAAATATAAAATATATAAAGCAAAATATAATGTAAATGATTATAGGCTGAGACAGAAGAATTGCCAGTTCAAAGCCAGCCTCAGCAATGATGAGGCACTAAGCAACTCGGTGAAATCCTGTCTCTACATTAAAACACAAAATAGGCCTGGGGATGGGGCTCAGGGGTCGAGTACCCCGAGTTCAATGAGTTCAACCCCAGTACCAAATATATATGTCTACATATGTGTGTATATATAAAAAAATTATGTTCTTAATAAAAGTGAGTTAACAAAAAGAACATTTTTCTCATGAAAAAGAATTCACTATACACAATTGCAAAGTATGCAATTAAAGATATTGAGAAAAAACTTAGAAATAAATGTTTAAGTAGGAAAGGAAGTCAGGGTTAAAAATAAAGATTAGATGCTGTATATTTGAGATAAGTTAACTGTTATAACAAACAGCTTCACATTTTAATGACTTTGCAAAATACCTGTTTGTTTCCATATCAGAATTCACTGTTGGAAGATAAATGTGAGGTAGAATCTTCTCTGTATGCTCATTCAGGATGTGCTTCCTTCATCCAGCAGCCTCATTCCCTTCCAAGGCCAGGAACCTTTCCACTGGATGCATTACATACATCCAGCAGTCACAGTAAAAAAAGTGTATTGGATGTTCTAGGGGAACAGAAAGGGCAACAGTATACCTCACTTCCAACAGAACCCTGTGGATTAGACTCAGCTTCCTTCCAGGGCCACTAGGAAATGTGTTTACTGTGTGCCTCCAAAAACACAAAAAAAATGGCCAAGAGTTTGAAAACATAGCAAGGGTCTTTGAAAACATACTGCAAGGGTCACTTGCAAAGATTGAGAGTTGAAGATACTAAAAAGGATGAAAACCACCATGGCAAGATGATGGACATGGTGCTATCGGCTTAGAGAACCCTGCAATTCAGACAGCCATTTCAAGAACCAACAATTAAGAGAACAAAAGGCCAACTAGAGAGATGGGTGGTAACCCTGACATTATTTCCTATTAAATTAAGAAAGAACAGAATTTTAATGCTAGATAAAAGTATAGTTTGTAGGCTGAAAGATGTAGATCTTGAAAGAGCTTATGTAGATAAAAAATGCATGTGAAGACTGGATTTGGTAGTGAGAACCACTGGTGAATTCCAGAAGGCATTTTATAGAGAGAAATGATGGTACAGAAAGAATCAATTGCATTTTGTTCCTATACTACCTAAATTGTTGGTTCTTTGTGTGCTACAAAAAGTATGTTGTTAGAGAGTTCCCCATTAAAATTAACATATTTGTTAATGTAACCACTTGCTGTTACCCTTGACTATTAACATTCATATTTTGTGGAATCAGAATGATGTCATATTTTTCCTTTATAAAAATAGTTTAATAATATTAACGAGATACTACAGACAAGAATTGAATCATAACATTTTGCTTTGATTTTTGCAAAGCTGTGAAAAATTGAGAACCAGTTGGAATGTACTTCCCTTTCACCTTCATCTTTCTTTAGTAATGAAGTACAAAAACATGACCAAGAAAAATAATGATAATTTTGATGGTGTCACAGACTAATGTTCAGGTATTCCTAAATGCATTTCCACCCTCATCCTCATATAATTTGACATATAATTTAACATATACATTTCTAATCTAATTCAAATTGGATTTCTGCCCCTTGAATTGAATACTAACACAATTCTAGATTTTTATATCCTAAGGTTGAGAAAAAAAAATTTTATTTTGTTTTGTTTTGTTTGATACCAGAGACTCAACACAAGGGTGCTTAACTACTGAGCCATATCCCAAACCTTTTTAATTTTTACTTTGAGACTGTCTTGCTAAATTGCTGAGGCTGCCTTTGACCTTGTAGTTCTCCTGTCTCAGCCTTTCAAGTTGATGGAACTCCAGGTTTGAGGAGAAAAAGTTCTATGCTACAAAATTTCTTTGAGGATAAAGTAAGCTTCGAAAGAAGGAAAACTAGTAAGAACTACAGGCTTTTAAAAAACTTAGAAAATATGTGAATATGAAGAGATTTTACATATGACTGAAAAGCAAGTTTTATCAGTAAGAAGACACATAAAAAAGACTGCCAGCACTGGATGGAGGCTTTATTCCCTTACATTTTAAATGAAAGATCTTTTTATTTTGTTGAATTCTGTTTAGGTTTTTCCTTTCTATGTACTGAACTGGGTATATCATGGGAAAAGCTGAAGGTTGTACAATTGTTTTAACTAAAGTATAAATCTAGAAAATGACTTGATAGTGATCATCAATAATGTCAAGAGTTCAAAGTGTTGATTAGAAATTGTATATCTACACTAAGAGAGTTAATTATATTTTTGAGAAAGCTTATCTTTCAGTATGAGCATGATAACTGTAATCCATTACTCCTTGTAATTACATTACTTCATATGTCTCAATATATTCCTAAGAAAACAGTTTTATAGAGGTATTGTACGTAATTACTTGAAGCTCAATTGGCAATTTCTACATAACATTTTTCACTAATATATGAATAATATTCCTATAATTAATTTTTAAATTGTGGTTTTCCCAGTAGTGATTGTTTTTCTTCAAAATTATCAATGTCCAACATATTGTTTTTCACTAATACTCTGAAATATGAATAATTTGCTTTTTAAATAAGCAAACCTTTATTGTTTTATTGGGACTATTCTATACATTTGCAGAAAGTTATGCCCACTGGAAAAGTAATTCCATTGTTATAAAGTTAGCTCAAATGTCCAGAGCATAACTTGGCAATATTTACTAAGAATATGAAAAGTTTCTTTATCTTTTTCTTTTATCATTTTTTGGCATTGGGGACTGAATCCACAGGTTCTTGACCATTGAGCTACATCCCAAGCCCTTTTTCTTTTTTATATTGAGAGAGGATGTCACCAAGTTGCCAAGGCTGGCCTTGACTTGTAGCATTCCTGACACAGCATCCTGAGCAGCAGAGATTACAGGCGGGTACCACAGCAACTGACTAGACTTTGAAGTTTTAAGGGTTTATGACCCAACATTTTTATAGTACTATATAAAATATAAATGAAAATATTTTTCTACAAGGCATAAAAGAAAATTTATGTATAATAATATGCTATGAATATTTTTAGGTTAAAGATTTGGAAATCATATAATGGGATTGACGTATGCTATAAGCAAAAGCCAAATATTATTTAACAATTAAAATGATATTTAGAAGTTTTGTAGCATGAAAAATGTATGTGCAAAGTTGCAAGTGTAAAATGATACAGTCAAAAGAATATTACTATTATAATATTGCTGCTAATATATACATTAATGAGAGAATTGAAAGAATTTTAATTCTAAATTTGCTGTCTGATTTTTCTCCATAAAATAAATAGTTCTCATGATTATTAGAGTCAACATATAATTTAACCATTTGACATTATGTCTACTAGATTGTTGCACTGGTTCAGAGAGTAATATTAGATAAAACTGGAGAACCACCTGGGAAACAACAAATTTGAGGAAGAAAAAAAATCTATCAGGTAATACAGTTATTTCCCCAGTTGATGATACAGAAATGAAATAAAGTTTCCAATGTCCACATGGTTGAATAAACTGAACATCATACACCCTCCAGGCTAGAAAGGGCACAAGAGAGGTCATGAATTTTGTCCCTAGCTCTCTATAAACTGCCCCCAGAAAAATGAGAAAGCATCCTGTTCTCTTTTATTATAATTCTCTAGAGAAAGCATTGCTATAACTTCTCACTTTAACTAAGCATTTTCAATTTTCAAACTTCTTTTAAGGAAACTTCTTTCTGAAACATCCAAAGCAAAAATATAATTAATATTCTTAGTGTAGATATACAATTTCTAATCACCACTTTGAACTCTTGACATTATTGATGATCACTATCGAGTCATTTTCTAGATTTATACTTTAGTTAAAACAATTGTACATCCTTCAACTTTTCCCAATGTATTTTATTTTTTTGGCCCAGTAAATATTTCCAAGGCCTTTCTAAACAGTCCCCAGCTTCTCTGAATGCCAATTTACTTGTGCACCAAGAAATTGATCAGAATCCTCCTTCCTTACTTTCCAAACTCTTGTAATCACTTTAACTTTTTAATGCAATGTTTAAACAAAACCTTTTTGTAGTTAATTAAAACTCCAACTAATTTTCCATCATTTGAAAATTTACTAGACAGAAAATTAGTAGCATTCAATGATTACCATGATATACCTATTGCCAAATTTTTTCTTGGCGGATCTCTTAGGGTAAGGAATAATTTCAGATATTTTTTCACCCACTAATCAAGGCTTTATCTTTTAATAGATTTGGTACAACAATCTACCAACCTCCTGATTTGCTGTGGGAGGCAAGTCTGAGAGTAACCAAACTATAAGAAGTGGATCATTAAGACCCCTCCACAAACACCCCTACTTCAACACAAGTATTTTGTGACTCTATTGCTTCTTGCTGCCCTTGGATGTATTTGGGGATATGCCATACAATTGTTATTAACTCTGTCCTTCTTTAGAGTGCACAGCCCAAAAAGCTTTAGAGAAAAATTTTGTAGATTTCCATATTCCACACTAGCACTCTGATAAGACCCAGCATGTTGTTAGCAGCACCCTTGAAGCATACAGATCAAAATCTCCAGAGAATCTGCCAGGCTATTTCTGCATTCTTGCTTTCTAGGTGTATTGTCAGTTTCCCCACTGTTACAGTGCACAGTCCAAAAAGCTCCAGAGGAAATCTTTACCTGGGGAGATCCACTTTATACTTTAGCTCATTGTAGTAAGAAAAGCATCAGAGAGGAATTCCAACTAGCTTCAGCTACAGATCACTCCTACTAGTCACCGGGGCAAGCACTACAAACAAAAGGAGAGAAAGGTGAAAAAAAACAAAAACAAAACAACAGCCTTTGCTCTGACTATGGGATGCATGGTTTAAGAAGACCCAGAGGGGAGCTTTGATCAGCATAGGTTGTAAGCATGTACTTTGATCCCTTTTTTCAAGTGCCTTAATGGGGAGACATTTTCATTTTCTCTTAATACACTTTTAGTTGTGCTTTTTTGTTTATTTCTTTATTTTTCCCCTTTATTATCTCCTATTTTTAAATTTTAATCTTTCTTTTTATCCCTGTTTTACTTTTTATCTGCTTTTCATTTTACTCTTTTCTCCTTTTCAATGTTTAATTATTTTTCTCCTTTTTTCCTTGTTTTAAAAAAGATTATTTCTATGGTATTTGTAAATTTTTATTTTCTTCTGTATCACTTCCTTACCTACATTTTTTGGAGTTTTGGATTTTGCTTTTGTTGTTGTTTTAATTTTTTCATCATTTATTTTTCTTCACAGCGCTGGGGGTCAAACCCAGGACTTTGAATATGTTGGACAAGTGCACTGCCACTGAACTACACTCCCAATTCAGGTGAGAGAAATTTCGCCTAGCCACTGTCTAGTCCCACTCAAATATTGGTGGATACTTCAGTTCAAAGAAAAAGGAGCAGCAAATCTCCCAGCTGAAGATTCATCCACAAGTGGCATGTGTAGGAAAAGAATTTGATGGCCTGCTCCTAGATTACTCACTTCAACAGAAAGAACAATGAGAAATAATGTAGCTATTTTGGATATCCTACCTATGTCCTAAGCATTGGTTGCTATCATATGGTACATTGAGTGGAAGTGAATGCCACAGAATGGGAGATAAGACCCTGACTCATTTTACCGCCCCCATGAAACACCATGATCTCAACCAGTGTCCAAGCAGAAAATACAACCACAGCTATAACATTCAGTACCAGAATTGCTTTCAAGTAACAGAACCAAGATCAACAAGACATGAGAAGCATGAGCGTGGTGGTGCAGCCTGTAATCCCAGCAGCTCAGGAGGCTGAGGCAGGAGGATCACAAGTTCAAAGCCAGCTTCAGCAAAACCAAGGCTCTCAGCAACTCAGTAAATAAAATACAAAATAGGGCTGGGGATGTGGTTTTCAGTGGTCAAGTGCCCCTGAGTTCAATGCCCAGTCCCAATACCTGCGGAACCCCACATCACCTGATAGGGTTTCTACTTTCATTATAGGAGTAACCACAGAGGCTGCAGTCCATTTATTCTATTGTCTACACTACACCTGGCTGAATTAATAGAAGAATTCCACTGTTTTGAGACTTACAGAGAAGGCAGATCCCAGTGTCTGGCACAATATGCATTGTGTCAAAACCCACTAATCACAGTCAAAGATGTAAGGAGATTATAACCAAAGGTCCAACCAGGAAAATTCGATGCTACAAAACAAACTGATACTTCAGGTATTAAATAAGGCTGCTTAACAAGAAGGCCTTCACATAAGAGTTAAAGAAATATATACCCCAACAGATGCATAGATCTCAACAGAGAAACAGGAGAAATATGAATAAGATGATATTATACCTAATAAAGTTTATAACTCCATAGCAACAAATTTCAAAGATATCAAAATGTGTGAAAAATCAGACAAAATTTCAAAAGAATTATTTTAAGAGAAGCTCTTTGAAATCCAAGAGAATACAAATAAACAGCTGAATAGATTAAGGAAGAAAAATTCAGACTATGGATAAGCATTTTAATAAAGGGAGAAATTTTGAAAAAGAACAAAATAGAAATCTTGGAAGTGAGAAGCTCAGTAAGTCAGATTTGAAAGTCATTTGAAAGCCTCAGCAATACTATAGATCAAGCAAACGAAAGAATGTCAGAAGTATTAAATAAAGACAACAATAATAAAAAGAATAAAAGAAAACATACAGTTTTATGTGACATGATTAAGAGCTGAAACATCCACATAATTACCTGGAGGAAGAGAGCTACATGCTGAGGACACAGATAATCTATTCAGTGAAAAAATTTCAGAAATTTCCCAAGTCTTAGGAAACCCAGAGACATACAGCTATAACAGGCATTTAGAACTTCAAATATACAGGATCATAAAAGAACCTTTCCATAACTATTATAGTTAAATCAACATACACATACACTCACACACACACCCACAAGCTATAAGAGAGAAGTACCAAATCAAAATCAAGGACAAGTCCATTGGAAGAACAGCAGATCTCTCAACAGAAACTATAAAGGCCAAGAGAGCTGGGAATGATGTATTTTAAGTTCTTAAAGAAAATAACTGCTAATAAAGATCATACTCAGGAAGGTTATACTTTATAATTAAGGTAGAAGTAAATATCATCCAAATTAAACAACATGAGGAAATTTATGACCACTAAATAGGCATTAAGATATTTAAGAGAATCCTGGCATTATGATATTTAAGAGAATCCTGCATCCAAAGAGGAAGAAAGATAAATACAATTATGAGACCATTGAAATAATAAATAGAACCGAAAAAGTAAACCTGCAAATAAGAAGTAGGAAAAAAATCAAACAATATCAAGAAAGTAAGCTATCAAATATCTAAGAGGAACATGGGAAGAAATTAGCATAGCATATTCAAAACAACCAGAAGAAAATCAACAAAATGACAGAGAAGAAATACATACCTATCACTAATAATCCTCATTATGAATGGACTTAATTCTCCAGTCAAAAATATAGACTAGCTGATTGAATTAAAAACTATACCCTCCAAAAAGCTACCTGAAAGAGACTCACCTCACCAGCAAAAACCCACACTTTCATTGAAAGTATGAAAAATAATTTTCCAACCACATGGAATCTGAAAGCAAAAGGTATATTCATATTTAGATCTGACAAAAACATATTATAAACCAACATCAATTAGAAGAGAAAAAGAAGGTTACTACATACTGATAATGGGAACAAGTTATTGAGAAGATATAACAATTATAAATATAGATGTCCCAGATATTAGAGCATCCAATTTATAAAATAAACACTAATATAAATTAGGAGAGAGATATGCCTCATTACAATGGTACTGGGTAACTTCAATACCCCACCCTTACCAAGAGATAGATATGTTTTCTGAATGACCCCTCTGCCAAACCAAACCAACCAACCAATTAAAAAAACAAACAGAAAAGTTTCATCAGAATTGAACAACACTACAGATCAAATAAACTCATTGAGCATCTACGGAACATTCCAACAAATAACTGCAAAATTATAATTCTTTAATTCAACAAATAGAAGTTCTTCCAAATATGAATGGGGCCATAGAGCAAGTCTTAACACTTCAAAGTAATTTGTGTCATCTTATCAGACCAGAATGGAATCAAACTAAAAATCAAGAGCAAGAGAAACTTCAGAAACTATGCTAACAAGAAAATTGATCATCACTTTTGACAGTGAATCATTAAAGGAATCAGGGGAGAATTTAAAAATTCCTAGAATAAAATAAAATGGAAATACAAAAACATACCCAGAATCTGTGGAATACCGTGAAAACAATATAAAGAGGGAATTTTATAGTGATGAGTGAGTACATTTAAAAAATTTAGAGATAAAAAATAAACAACCTAATGATACATTGCAAGGCGCTAGAATAACAAAAATAAAACATACTCAAAATTAGTAAAAGGAAATAAATATTAAAACCAGAATAGAAATAAGTGAAATAGATATTTGAAAAGCAATAGAAAGGATCAATTAAACAGAGTTGGTTCTTTGAAAATATAAATAAAATTAACAACTTTTATTGAACTAATAAAAAGAAAGGGAAGACCAATTAAATAAAATTAGAGATGAAGAATGAGGCATTACAAAAATACCACTGAAATTCTAAAGAATATTAGGTAATATTTTGAATATGCCAATAATTTGAAAAATGTGGAAGAAATTGACAAATTTTTGGGAACATGTGACCCACTGAAATTGAACAAAGAGGATATATGAAGCATAAATAAATCAAAAACAAGTGATAAAATTGAAGCAATATTAAACAGTTTCCCAACAAATAAAAGCATAGGAACATATGAATTACTTGCTAAATGCTATGAGACTTTTAAAGAAGAACTAACACCAATGCTCCTCAAAGTATTCCACAAAATATAAAGGGAAGGAGGAACTTTTCCAAACTCATTCTATAAGTCAGTATTATGTTACTACTCAAACCTGATAAGGATGCAATGAAAAAACTATAGACCAATATATTTGATGAAAACAGATGCAAAAATCCTTGATAAAATAATTGCAATTTCAATTCCACAAAGTGTTAAAATACCTTAAGATGATCAAGTTGAATTCTTATCAAAGACACACAGATGGTTTAGTATATACAAACAGATAAATGCAATATAACGCATAAATGGTATCAAGGCTAAAAATCACATATTCATTTCAATATATGCAAAAATACCTTTTATAAAATTCAAAAATTCTTTCTGATAAGATCCAGGAATAAATTAGGTATAGAAAAATCATACCTCAACATGATAAAGGCTATATACGACAAACTCATAGCCAACATCAATTCGAGTGTGTCAAAAAAAATTCTAAGATCAAGAGTGAGATAAGGGTATCCATTCTCATCACTCTTATTCAATATAGTACTTGATATTTTAGCCATATCATTTAGGCAAGAGAAATAAATGGAAAGATAAAAAGTGAAAGAAGTAAAAAGTTTCCTGCTTGTATATGACATGATTCTATACTTAAAAGATTCTAAAGATTTCAACCCAAAGAGACCTGATAAGCAAATTAAGTAAGTAAGCAGGACATAAAATCCACATAAGAATGTCAATAACTTCTACACAGTAATAATTTACCAAGGGAAAAAAAATAAGAAAGCAATCCTATTCACAGTAGCCAAACCAAAACACCAGGAAAAAGATAAAGAAAATAAAGTAACCCTAGGAATAATAAACCTAACAAAGATTCCTACACCTTATAGTGAAAATTATAGAAAATAGAAAGAAATAAATTGAAGGAAACAAAGTGGAAAGATCCTCCATATTCATGGATTGGGAGAATTAATATGGTTAAAATGGACAGAAACTACCCAAAGTCATGGGTAGATTCAAGGCAATCCATCCTCATCAAAATACCAATAACATTGTTCTCAGAATTACTGAAACAATCCTAAAATTCATATGGAAGCACAAAAGACCAAAAATAGCTAAACCAATCCTGAGTAGCCCAAAATCCTCAAGACACTGCTTGACAAAGTTCTGGTGCCTGCAATGGATCAGGGTGAAGAGATACACTCCTCAATATATTTCTTGTTGAGATGCCCCTTCTTTGTTTGACAGAATTAATTGTGCTTGCTTGTGTTGCTATTCCAATCCTGGAATGTCAGGATCAGTCAACCCTGGTTCCCTAAAGTCTCATGTAATTAAGGAGAGGCATTTGACCACCCAAGAGAATAAAGAAGAAAATCCCCATCAGGATAGTACTACTGATATGGTGTTTCTTGGAAGTAATTCTAAAAATTCCCCTGATGATAGTTTCACTTTAGATATGATATCCAGAACATTTGGGCCCACAGTTTCCCTGATTACATTTGGAAGTACTCTCAGGCCTGGCTGCAGAAGGCTGCTTTGGCAACTTCAATAAAGTGAGCTATGCGAAACTGTGGCTCCAACTAGTCCTATGCCTAAAGCTCAAATGCTGGTCAGTCCTTCTTGCAGACCCTGACCAATATGGATTCCCCCTATAGTAAAATCCAGTCCTTATGTGATATTTGACATGGGTAAAGGCAGAAGATGGCAAGTGTCCAGGTATAAACAAAATTTAATTTAGGACTGGACCTTCCCCTACCATACACAGGAGCCTACATTAATGGAGAAAGAATGGTTTGGATTAATGGGAAACATGTTAATTATAGTTCTTTGTTTACATGGGAAAGTCTTGAGAGTCAAAGGCCTCGATGCCTGCCCAGAGAAATTGAACTCAAATTATATAAACAATGGTTGCCACAAAATAGGGCTTGGGGCAAGTTCAGGGAATGGTATTTTAATGACATATGTAATAGTTAACTTAACCTACAGCTCTAGGCAATTCTAGCTTAAAATAATAAGATATTAGCAGAAACCACTAACTACGTGTGCTCCAACAGCTATGCTAAAATATCACCCCATGTTTTTAGATATAGTTACTAAAATGGTCTATTAATCTATCACCTTATGTTACCTTCATAGTTGAATATATTTTTGTTAACTTCACCCTGTTTATTGGGGACACAATAGGAAGTTTAGTAACCTCCAGTTTGATATTAATCTTAAAAACCAGTTTCTAGTTAAGATTTAAAAATTCTTTGAAGCTGACGTAGATATCTGGGACAATTATAGATGACCACTCTGTGTTTATGAATAACTCATGATGAATTGTAACCCCCCTTTCTTTTGTTTTCTTTTAATCAATGTCCATAAATCACTATAAATAAAGCACTGGTCTGAACTTAGACAGACACAGCTTGCACCAAACCTGGTCTCTGTGTCTCATTGGTGCTACCTTCGCTGACACCACTCATCCCACCTCAGGACCTGACACCCTGCGGAGGCTGGACCCTGGCAAGTGAAAACAGTATTTCTAGAGGTATCACAATACTGTATTTCAAAACATAGTACAGAGCCATAATAAAAAGATAATAATACATAGCATGGCAACAATGTTAAAAAAAAAAAAGGACACATAGGTCAATAGAATAAAGACCCAGAAATAAATCCACACATATTCAGTTGCTGATTCTCAGTAAAGATACAAAAGATATACATTGAAGAAAGGACAGCCTCTTTAATAAATGGTGGTGGGAAAACTGAATATTCACAAAAATAAGTGATATATGGTGTAGGTAAATCCAAATCTCTGAACAAAATTCTTTCACATTTAAAACATGTTTTCATATGTTACCAGATGCTGTCAATGAATAAATTTTAAATAGCAGTGAATTTAGAGAAGGGGAATCATATTCTAACCTGAAATATGAAGCAACATGTGGGATATATGTTTAAGAAAATGTTGACAAAAGTCATGTAGGTGAAATAATTGGTTTCAGTTTTGGGGACACAATCTGAAATACATTATCCATTTTAGGTTTTTTGTTTGTTTTCCTAAGCATTCTGAAATTCATTATGAATTCAGATTCTTGGTGAATATACACACTGTTCATATTGGAAGAGAGTGTTATGGTCTGGATGTGAGGTGTCCCCCAAAAGCTCATGTGTAAGAAAATGCAAGAAGTTCAGAGGAGAAATTATTAGATTTTAAGAGCCTTAACCCAATCAGTGATTTAATACACTGATAGGGACTGTGTGGTAACTGAAGTAGTAGGGTGTGCCTGGAGGAGGGGAAATTGGGTTGTGGCTTTAGGTATATATTTGTATCTGGATAATAGAGTCTCTGCTTCCTGGTCACCATGATTGAGTTGCTTCCCTCGGCCACACTCCTGTCAAGTTGTTCAGCCTCACCTGGAGCCTCAAGGAATGGAGCCAGCCTTCTGTGGACTAAGTGCTCTGAACCTGTGAATCCTCAAATAAACCTCTCCTCCTTTACAGTTGCTCTGTTTGAATCTTTTAGGCACAGCAGCAAAAAAGCTGACTAAATGAGAATGATAACTAAAATTATTAAATGAAAATATTCAATTTAATTATTAGAAATCAGTTATATAAAAATATAGTTAATTCATAGTTCTTTGTTAAAGAGAATGATACATAAAGCTGTTTTCAACAAAATTAAATTAGTAAAAAAATAAGATCTAGAATGCTTATAAAAATTAGTGGTTCTTTTCCCTTCTACATCAAATTAACCTGACAGGTTGCAATTTACCTGTAGGTTGCAATTTACATAGCTCTGTAAGTCATTTGATTTGATCTAATTCTTGAGTTTGGTTGCACAATCATACTTACAGGTATTTGCAAATTATTTGTTTCTCTAATCTTTTTTTTTTTTTTTTCTGGTGCTGGGGATTGAAGCCAGGTCCTCCTTGTGCATGTGAGAAAAGCACTCTACCCAAGTTATTTGTTTCTCAATTTCATAAAGGACTCAAGGGAAAATCACTAAATGACTTGTCCAGGGCAACTTTAATTAGTTGGATATGAATTTCCAATCCTCCCTTCTAGACAGTTTAGCAGGTCCATGAATGCTTTTGTTCAAAGTAAATAAAATTTTGTAAAATGAAAACAAAAACTATACACACACAATATATCCATTAATCAAGATGAGCATATTGAATAGCTAATTTTTGTTTTATTGTTCATCCATTGTATTTATAAAAATTAACTTCATTTATTTAAAACATGTAGTTATGCTTATAATTTTAATAGTGCAGAAGGAATATTAAAAATCATCCTAATTGCTAAAGAGAAAAAAAGTCAGATTTCAAATTAAGAATTGTATGTTTCTGATAACACTGTAACATCTGACTTGGAAAGTTAAGTTTCCTTTAGAGTATAATAATTTACTATTTTAGGTCAACTCTGTTAAAACTGAGAATTTCTGTATTTTCATTGTGAATTACCACATCCCCAGATGGAACTGATAAGTGTGTGCCATCATCTCTTTTGATCTCCATTGCCACTTCACTCCTGAACTTATTGGTTACATTTTGCCACTTAATTTTTTTATTATGCCTATGATTTTTCCCAGAAGTTCTGAAAATTACTTCCAGGTTATTGTTTTGAAATACTAAATTCCTCACTTGTACTTTCAACATTATTCCTTACAGAATGAAGATGTTCAATTCTCTGTTGGTTGTGACATTCTTATCTGCTCTGACTCCCCCTTTTGTAGGTCAATCATTAGCAAAACTGTCAATCATATTGTGCTTTTGACCCTTACACATTTCTAGCTCAATACATTTGCCTGTGTCCATCCTTATTTTGCTTTTATGTCAACCTTATCCCCAGCTCCACCTTGAAATTTGGTACATAAGACTAGTTCATACTTATAAACTGGCACATTTTTACAAAATCTCTGACAATCTCATTAGGTAGAAATGACTTCTTTCATTTCTTTAATCTCTGAACTCAGTTTTTCCATCATGATATGAACATAACATAAATTGTGTATTTCATTTTCTATAATTATTTAGGTTTTCTTTTGTTCTTTACATAAAATTACTTCAATGTCCATTTCTACATTCCATAATGATTCTTTAGAGATAGAAACTAGTGATATTGCATGTACAATGATGTGACTAGGTATTTATTTGCTTAATTAGTATCTCTAAGTTTATGATCAATTAAATACCTCTGATTAATAATAATACAATTTTCTGGGCAAAGTGGCACATGCCTGTAATCTCAGGGGCTCAGGAGGCTGAGGCAAGAGGATTGCAAGTTCAAAACCAACCTCAGCAACAGTGAGATGTTAGCAACTCAGTGAGACTCTGTCTCTAAATAAAATACCTAATAAGGCTGGGGATGTGGCTCAGTGGTGGGGTGCCCCTGGGTTCAATAATAATACAATAATAATAATACAATTCACACTTAAAGGAGGGTTGAATTTGACTTAGGGCATGTAAGATAAAGAAAGCCTATTTTATTCTTGAAAATATATCCTCTATGATAAATATACTGGGCTATCTGTCTACAGACCTGCCTAATTTCAACATAGTTCATTAAAAAAACAGTTTCTCTATAGCAGTGAATATTCATTCAGAAAATGAATTTTAAGGAATTAAAAACAGCATGTTACAGCCAATCAACCTATCACAGTGGGAACAGATGAAAAAAAGCATTATATGGCAAGTGGTACCATAGCTGATGAATAATAATGACAAATAAAAAGGCTAATGAGAATAGAGCACTGCAGCCCCTAGAACATCTAAAACCATATTCATTATGTTAGGAAATTAACCAAATGCATTTGTTTTTTTTTATAATGGATACTTGTGCTTCAGAAATTGAACCTCCCATTAAATCTCTTTCCCACTGAGCTCATGAAGTTTCAATAGCTAGCTATGGAATGATGGACAATGAAATATATTAACATTATAAAAGAGAAGGAAAAAAATTGGACATGCACTGAAAATTCTGAAATCTAAGAAGGCACATTCCTATAGTAAATAATCATGAAATACTTTCAATACATATTTTATATACTAAATTTGGGGAAAATATATAATGGAGAAGAAGAAAAGAAAGATAAAGTAGGTTAAAAATCATATTCAAATAAATACACATAGGAAATTAAATTTAATATATCAATAAAAATTCTTTATAAATAATATTTTCCAGTTCTGCAAGTTTGCTCAATAAGTGATGTATCCATTACTGCAAAGTTTTCTTTTTTTTTTTGGTACCAGGGATTGAACTCAAGGAGCACTTGACCACTGAGCCACCTCCCAGCCCAATTTTTGTGTTTTATGTTGAGACAGGGTCTCACTGAGTTGCTTAGTGAGTTTATTTCTGTACAATTTCCTGATGCTAACTTTATTCTTCACTGAAATAATATAGGGTCCCTAAGAGTTGTCTGCATCTTAGAACAGGGAAATAAATATGAGACATGAAACTTTAGCTATTGCTAGACAGTAAGACGACTTTCAGGGATGCAAAGGGGCAGCTTAAAGTACCTTCCCTGAATAAGGTGTGAGCCTCTAAAACCTGAATGAGAAAACAATAATTCTTTGAAAATCCATGAATCTATAATGATGCTGCAAAATGTTTTAAAGTATTGTCATAAACCAATGAAATTCAGGTGTTTACAGAAATTATTGTTTATGGGCATATACAAATTGTATGCTTATCTCATTTCAATTAACATTTAAATTTCATTATACTTATTGGAGAATAAAGTGATCTAGTTCAATGGAAATGGGTAAAATCAAGTAATGAAAAGGTTAAAAATAATGTAAAGATTTATACTGAAGTTGTTGAAATATGGAATTATGTTTCTTCAACTGTTAATTCTGCAATGGTTAAATTAAAATCCTCAAGGTTTAAAGTTTTACTTGGTCAAATTTTCATTATGTTATTACTTTTGCATGTAAAATTCAAAAATTGGCTAAATATTGGTATGAGAAAATGGATTTTATTTGACACTACTCTGCAATCTCTCTCACACACACACACACACACACACACATACACACACTTATACAAGCATGCCATGTATAAGGGGATAAGAGGTTTGGTATTACCTAGGCTGAAAGAAAAGGCATCACTGTAGATTTCAGCAATTAAAATGATCAATAAAGTCGAACTTTTTTTGTTTATTTTCCTGAGATCTACAAAGATCCCAGAGACAGAATCCTGGGCCATTAACTCCATTACAAATCAAATTTGCCATAGCAAGCATGAGGTAGTCATCAGGTTTTACTTCATTAAGAAATGCATTTGTGTGAGCACTTTGGCACACTCCTGTAATCCCAATGGCTCAAGAGGCTGAGGCAGGAGGATCATGAGTTCAAAGCCAGCCTCAGCAACTGTGAGGCACAAAGGCAACTTAGTGAGACACTGTCTCTAAATAAAATACAAAATAGGGCTGGGAATGTGGCTCAGTGGTTGAGTGTGCCTGAGTTTAATCCCTGTCACCAAAAAAAAAAGAGAAAGAAAAATGAAAAAACGGAAAAAAGAAATGCATCTGTATGAGGTGAAGAAATGAGTATATTATTAGAAGTTTTATGTAGCTTATGTTTATAATTCAAGTACAATAATAGAACCATTGCATTGGGTGTATATAGTTTGTCTAAAATTTATTTGAAAGGTTAACAACTTGTTATTAAATTTACAAACATGGTTTATACATACAACCATTGTCTAAATACATGGAAATATTTACTCAATATGTGTGTACGTGTATGTGTGTATTTACCTTGTGAGATCTTTGAAATGATCAAGATAATCAGATAAATTAAATTGTTGATTATAAATGGATATGTAAGTGAATTTGTTTAATTAAGCATATATAGAGAGATAAATATTCAATTACTCAAATATAGAAGTTGAACATAAATTGAAACCAAGTCAAATAATTAAATTTGTTTTTTTAGGTAGTTATTAAGTTAAAATAAATTTTAAGTCTTGAGAACTAATTTTAAAGCTATTAAATATAACAATTGAAAATTAATTAAAATGAAAGTAACTATACCATTTTTTACTGTGTAAAAATGCCCATCAGACATTTCAAAAAGAAAAGACTGAGTGAACTTAAGTTATGTGTCTTACCAGGTGCTATATTATATATTTTTTCATTATAAACATATAAATTTCACTTATTTTATATACATGTGAGGAGCACCAATGATGTTCAGCAATTAAAAGAAAACAAAATTCAGATTTCTAATTGTGAGATTTCCTCAGTCAAAAACTCTTCATTTATATTGTGTCACCGAGACATGCTTGGATAAACATGAAAGGAAGAGTACTGAACTTCCTTTTGGATCAAGCTAAACTTTAAATGAACCAAGACAGAAAAAAAAAATTATTTAAAAAACTCCAAAACTATTTCATGGTCTGTTAATGCATAATACGAAGTAAAACTAATAACTTGTAACTATTTTAGAAAAAAATTAAATAGAAAATGTTATTATCTCTTTTTGTGTACTTAGGCAATCATATATTTTGACTGGTATGCCTGGTGATTTTAATATTTAATTAAAGCACTACACTATTTCCTCCATTCATTTTCTCTTTCTTTCTCTCACTTTATCCTAGATTTCCTGCTTACTTTTTCATCCTTCCTTTCACCATTTATTTGTCCATTTTTTCTTTCTTCCATTCTCCTGCTTTCTCCCTCATTTTTACTTTTCCTCCTGAGTTTTTCTCATTACTTTCCCCAAATACATATTTATGTTGCTATGCAAGGCATTGTATTTGGTTTAATAGATTTTTAAATGATTTTTTGGCAAAGTGAGGTATAATTAATAAATAAATATTTCATACACTTAAGCTGTGTGACTTGATATTTTGATCTATACATAAACTGTAAAGTGATCAACAATTAACATGTAAAGCTATGTTTAACCTTTATATTTTCTTATTTTTATTTAGTGACTAAATTTCCAAATATTCATGGTTTGAGAACTAAAGTTTTACTGAAGATGTTATGCATAAAAGATGGTAATTATCTAGTAATCGGTTGCAAACTAGAATGATGGGATCTTTTTAAATTTGAATGATGTATTTGATGGAATATTTTATTTTTCTTATATAATTTAGAAAGTTAACAAATTGCTAAATATTGGGTGAGTAAAATTGTCTCTTTCAATTATGCACACACACAAACACATACACACACAATTTTTTCCTGACAGTAGACAAATGCAAAATCTTTGATGTAACATTGTGAAATACTATAAATCAGCGGTAAAGAAAAATAAGAAAAGATGAATCCACTTCCTCCTTGTTAAGTGGTTTAGGGATTTCTCCATATCAACCAATTTACTTCTAATGGCAAATATAAAAAAACTCAGAATGCAGCGATGATGTCTGGCCAGAACCCTGGAAAGTAAGGATATACCATTTTAGACTAAACTTCCCAGATTGGAATGACCATGTTTACTCTCATGTCTCCTAACTGAGAGAGAGAGTTTAGAGAACATTTTATTTCAGAATGGAAAATAAATAAGGGTTATCTCTATATCATTTTCTACATTTTGGATATTCTCTTTGTACTGCCTAGATTAGAGCAAATCAGTATAATAAGGAGAATATTATGACAACAGGCCAGATTCCAGAGACTAACCCAGTCATTTATTCTCTCATTTTCCTCTCAAACTCTTTGGTCCATTTATGTTTATGAGGGAACATATGTGAATTAATCCATAAAATTTTTAAAAATATAATGAAACCAGGGCTTATGAAAACATTTTCTCTCGATGCTGAGCCTATACTTCCCATGCTTGAAGTATTGGAGAACTCCACCAATTGCATTTCTTCTTTGCCAGGCAGTTCTTTGTTGACCTTTACATAAGAAGCAGTGGAGTAACAGTGAAGCCAGGGGAAGGAGAAGGAAAATGCTTTTCCTTTTCTTTCTTGTTCCTATTTCTTTCTTCACTTTAGACTCTCAGTTCCATCAGTAGCACTACAGCAACATCTCATTCTAACAGTCTGTCCAGAAGGTAGAGTTGATTCCAGCTTGCAGTTTTCCCAGTAGTCATGGAAAAAGACCCAACTCCTAAAGGGATACTTCCTCAGAAGTCAGATTTTCAGGCCCACATGCCCTTTGCTCTAATCACAGAAATGTTAATAAAGAAGGAGCAGCATCTTCTTCTCTCTAGACCACATTCCAGGACTCTAGAATTCTCTCCTAAAAATGTCTCAGTTTCAATAGTTTCTATCTTTATTTAAAAAACCCTAAGGAGATAGTTATTTTCTATAGTTGTTATCACAATAATAACTTAGTGATTGCAGCTTATCTTTTTGGATCTTTGTTAGCTAACTGAATAATTCTTCATAATAAATTTCTTCTGTTATTGTAATTGATGTGATTATGTCTCTTGGCTAGATGTAGGCCAGTGAAAAACTAAGTAAAAATTGTAATGCTTATATTTTTTATCTCCACTCCTGTTACCAAAATGTAAATTTTGGGGAAACAGTTTTCTAGATGCAGTGTCCAATGCTACACTGACTTGAACACTGACAAACAGCAAATTAATAATATATATATGTGTAGCAAAAATTAATAAGCACATATATGGTGAAATTAGAGAATAAGGGAAAATAATCCTATTAAATATTCCATTCCAAAATATGCATAATTAATATTTAGCCACTTTTATGTAAAAAATTTAATAGAAAGTTGATTTATATAAAAAACATGCAGAAAAATGGAATAAAACTTAAAATTTTTAATAAAATATTAAATCCACTTTAGGTAAAAATAGGCTAAAGAAAAGATGAAGGAATAACTAAAGAAGAGATAAGTGTTTACATGAAGAATATTAGTTTCTAAAAAAGAGGTTGAAAATTGGCATTCAGATTGTTGGAAGAACTTATTCTACTGACATTTTTTATATGCATAGTGTTAAAATTTCAAAAAATGTCTTTATAATAAGCATATGAACTTTAGTTAACCACAGTTCCTCCTATTCCCAATTGCCTTGAAACCAATTATTTCATTCCTTTTATTACCAGCCCTGCATCTGGTCGTATTTGAGTTTATGACCCCGTTTAAAGATCTCTGTTTAAATTTAATGAAAATGGTTTCATGGACACTTGAAGTAGTTGAGCCTTTATCATTTGATTGATATCTCAGAAACAGTTGAAAATGTATTGTCCTTTAAAAATTAAAAATTAAAGCTGTAATAGCTGTCCCTACAATATTAGCATTAGAAAAAATATAGCTGGTGTGCTTCATGAGCCAGAAAAGTGATTCTTTTCCTTATATTTTCTCAGGAGAGATGTATCTTTATGCTGCACTACAATGTCAAAGTAAATTTTATTGTACTTACATTTTATGTAGAATTTTATTTCAAATTGCTTCACATGATGTCAATGTGCCCAACATAACTTACACCAATCTACTCTTGACCAGTGTTCAGTGGTTGTTGATTGATTAAGTGCATGTCTGCGTCTATACTAGGAACAAGTGATACAAAGTAGTTTATAATTATGCCTTGGTTCTCAAGGAAATTACTGAAATTTTAGATTGAAATCTTATGTTTACAAAATAGTCTAAGAAAGCTTCTCAAATACATTATGTAGTCCGAGTCTTCTTTGACAAGGTCACAGTAAAGCCAGGAGACCAAAAGGTGGTAAATAAAACTGCTGGGTAAGGCTCAACAGAGCGAGGGGAGAATTGCACACGTGTTCTGCGATACAGAAAATTTAAAGGATCCGGGCAGGAAGGGGAGGGTTTGGGGCAAGAAAAGAAGGTATCTGGAGTCCTGTGTTCCCCTGGGGTTGGTCAGGGGAATTTACTGAGGTTAGAGTTCTTCCAGGATGAGTCAGGAGAAGTCCGCTGATTGGTAGGAGGTGCTATTACTGCTTAAGTGTCAGTATCTGGTTGGTTGTTCCTTTGCGCTTGCAGGCTGCTTGATGCTTTGTTCCCCATGGCCTGCAGTGGCCGATTGTATGTTCTGAGTTCGCCTCGTAAGAAGAGACCCGAGATCTTGAGCTGACCTAACAGTCACATTATGAATCTCCTCTTTAACATAGGGTGGATAGAAAAACAATTAAAAATATCTCTTTTTTTTTAATTCAGAAAACTATAGCAAGGTCTATTTGGAAATATGCCTCTTTGCCTTATCTATTATCTATCACATATTTCTATCAACCTATCAATCATTTATGAATCTATCTTTGAGAGACAGAAAAAGACAGGGATGTATGAGATTGCAGTGTTGAGACTATTTGTAGGGAGAATGTAATTTATCTTCACTAGATGGATCAAACTAATGTTCAAATTGGACATCAAGATGGATCTTCAAACAGTATTTAAAAAATATAGAAAAGAGAGTGGTAGGCTCATCATCCTTCTTAGCCCTTCTCCCAGTCACAACATTAGTATTTGCCTGAGGAGAGTTGGTATTGGGTTGTATGTACCCTGTGTTCTCCATGATGAAAAATTTTATATACCAGCTCAGAGAGTACAAATAAAGGCATAATATATGGTGGGTGTTATCTACCCTTGTAGGAAACGTAAGAGTAAAGTGTAACCTATTTTTATCTAGGTGTCCTTTCTTTTTTCTTCTTCTTCATTGTTTTTTGTTTTTGCTTTTAAATTTAAAAGTAATTTCTAATCCACGTATAGTAATCCCACTATTATTCTACCTGAATTAGGCCTCAGGTATGATCATATTAATATTATTTTAATTTAATAGCAACTTGAAATCAAGTATATTGAATCAATTAATTACTAACCACTTCATAATATATGAGAGAAAAAAATTCAAAATTTAAAGAAGACTTAATCAATGTTGAGTACTGAGACAGATTGTGTTTTTCTTTATTTGCTAATTAAAATAACCTTGTAAGGCACAGTATTCTTATACCATATTTATAGATGAATGAACTAACATTTGAATACTTTATCATGTGATAATACCTACCTTGGGAAATAATAGAGTTGAACTAAAGTCCTAAGTTCAGATTTGAAGCCCAGTACATGGTTTTTCCATTCCTCTTTTCGCAGCTGCAGAAAAAGATAATAAAGGAAGGTAGCATGTCTTATAGGTTTCTTCCAGTTCTAAAATGTTAATTTCTATTAAAATAATAACAATAGTACCCCACTTAGCCACATGAGATACATTCAAAGAACCCCAGGGCATGCCTAAAAGAGTAGTTATCGTGTCAAATTCATATACATGCTGCCTTTTGATGATAAAGTTTAATTTATAAATCAGGCACAATAAGAGAATAAACAATAACTAATATAAAAAAGGAAAATTATGACAATATATTATAAGTAATGTGATAGTGATTTGTCTCTTTCTGTCTCTCTTTGAAAATGATATTTTTGTACTGTGCTCTACCTTTTTCTGACTGTAGTCGACTGTGGGTAAGTGAAACTGTGGGAAAAAAAAAACCATAGAGAAGGAGAGACTACATATCTAAAATGGATATCAACTAAGTTCCTTGTGTTTTTACTTCTTAGCAAGTTGATTTACTTGTATCTTCAAATATAGACCTAGAGCAGTAGATTTTAAATTGTCTTATAAAGGTCATGTATATTTTATGTTTTAACTAGGGTCTCTGGTCACCTTTTCACATTGTAATAGGTGGAAAATGGAATGGTAGATATAGCTTTAACTCAGATTGTCTCTGTGATCTCCTTTTGCTAAAGGATTTAGATCAACTATGTAAATATTCACATCAGTGCTTGAAGGCTAGCTACAAAAGCAGATTTTGATCACTAGAAACGTAAGTCTATCATTTCTTCTTCATTTACATATTCTGTGTTTTTAACCATACATATGTTTCTGATTTCCCCCCTTACATAAAAGGTGGACTCTTAAGATATTATTGTCTTCTATTGTCTACACTTCTCTTTTGCTTCTTATACCATCTTAACTAAGTTATTTGTAGTTCGTATTAGTCATCTTTTTTGCTGGGACAACATCTCATTAAAATAAAAACTTAGATAAGGGGGCCCATTATTTCAAAGGTTCAGTCCATCCTTGGCTGGTTCCATAACTATGAAAGCTCCAGAGAATTCCATTAGTGACCCACCTACTGCAGCCACACCCTCTCTGCATTTCACTTCTGAAAATTCTTGCATTGACACAGGAAACTAAGGAGTACACCTAATAAAACCATAAGGTTACTTGATTGGACCCCAGAAACTCATGTCTATTTCATGGACTCTGCAAAATCCATTTATTTCATCTCCAATAGTCTCCATAGTCTTAACAGTTCTAATATATCCCAAAAGTCCACGTCTAAAGTCTGTTCTGAGACTCAAGGAAAACTCATGGCAGTGAGCACTTGTAATGATCAAAATCAAGTTATGTATGTATCCAATAAACAATGGCAGAGAGTAAGCATTCCCATACCCAAGTGCAGACATAGAGAAATAGAAAGAGGGGATGAGATCAAACCAAGACCAAACCCCTGCTAGACAAACATGTTCTGTAGTCCCAAGTGATCTCTGAAGGGCTCAGGCAGTCTTGTCCCTTTGGCCTTGTCAGTTGAGGCTCTTATAGCCTATTTTATTATCTGTCCCTCTCTGTAGCCAGCAACATTTTTGGCATACAACTCATGTTACTGGATCTCTTAATTCCTGTGGTCTTCATTCCAGGTTTGTTTTCACTTTGACAGTTTCATGCATTACCCTCTAAGGTGCAGCTCACAGGGATTCTGAACCTGCTACACTTTGACTTACCTCATAGGCCTTCCTGTGAAGTCTTGGTAGAAATCTCCATGACCCTTAATTGTAGCATCCTTCCTGCAGAACCAGCACCACATAGATGATGCCCGGTCCCTTAGCACCATGACTGCAGTAGCCTCTAATTGCCTATGTAGCTAAGCATGGTAAATTACTTCCTAGACACCCCCCCCCAATGTAGTAACAGTGCTCCCTCACAGAATTTTCCACAAAGAATTTACACTTTTACAATCTTGAGTCTGTGATGAGTATAGCCTCACCAATTTCTGAAATACCATGAAGGCATCTTTCTTACTGGTTTTGTGTGAAGTACTAAGCATCACATTAGCAACTAGTCTCTTCAACAACCATATCTTTCTTGGTCTAATATTTACATGCATTATTCTGGTCATACTGCAAGTTTTTACAATCCTTCTGCTTTGCTTTCTACTCCTTATTCTTACAGTAAATTTGACTTAAATCTGATAGCAATATCCATGCCACTGCCTAAATGCAATGCTGCCTTGAAATTTCCTCCAGCAAATAAGTCCATCATCTTTAAACTTGGCCTTACAAAAAGTCTCAGGATAAGGGCAAAATGTAGACAAGTTCTTTGGCAGAATATAACATGAATGGCCTCTAGCCCAATTCTAAATAGAATCTTTGTTCCCTTCTGAAGCCTCGTGAGTAAAGCCTTTACTGTTCACATTCCTCTTGGCATTCTGGTTTTCTGAACACCCATAACAATTCACCCATTAAGCTCCACATACAACATTCTAATGCTTCACTAGTATGCATTTGAACACTTTCAAACTCCTCTTACAAACCAGTTCAAAAGACCTCTGAACCATGCTAGGTTAGTTGCAATAAAGAACTCCCTTCTTGTTACTATTTTCTGTGTTTGTTTGGTTTTTATTGCTGTGGCCAAAATATTTGACAAGAACAATTTAGAGGAGGAAACATTTATTTTGGCTCACAGTTTCAGGCATTGACTCCATTGCTCTGGGCCTAAGGTAAGGCAGAACATCATCACGGGTGGAAGGGCATGGCAGAGGAGCACTGCTTTGCTAATGGCTGACAGGAAGGAGAAGAGGCAGGGATGGGGAAAGGGCTATAGGGAAGACAATCTTTTCTAGGGTAAGCCTTCAGTGACCCACTGCCTCCAACTATGTCCTGCCAGCATTTCAACTGAATATTCCTTCAGTGACACAGAATGTTTTGGGAGACACCTTATATCCAAATGATAAGATGGTGTCAGAGTACATGCTGAGTGTGTATCAGTACATGATTATTATTATCAATATTTTGTATTTGCTTCAGAGCTTGTAGCACTAGGAAAACTTAGAGGAGGCACAAATACACACATACCAGCACACTCATCAGGTTAGCCCAAGGGGATTTTTGTTTATTAGGTTCCTGGTGCACACTTAAAATAAAAATAACCTGTTAAAGCAAGTGCATGTTGCTAATTTCAATCTGCCTCAACAGCAACCATCTGTTAAGGTAAAATTCAACTCACATTCCCAGCAGTGCAAAGCTTTACCTAATGCATGCAACAACAGAAGGAAAATTTAAATTTAGAAAGTTAGGATGTTGAATAGAATATAGTGAATGTCCTATGAACAGATCAATAGTCAATTCTATATCCTGTGGCCTAGGAATAGACATGTGATGTGTGACAGTATCATTTAAAATGTGTCCCTGGAAAAATTATTTTCTGGATTAAAATTCAAATGACCATGATTTTCTTAGAAGATTAAGAAAAAAATTCCTAGATATGTGTTCTTTGTGTACTCCTTAGCATGTTTAGTGTCTTTGAAATTTTCCATAAGTAGAGGTTAGATGCAAATTTTCAAGTTCTTTTGAAGATTCCCTGTGACCCTTTCAATAAAAACTATCATTTTTTTTGTAAATTTCAGTATTTGATATTATTTCAATAATTTTAGCAGTCCTATACCTCTAAGAATGTGTTTATTCCTTGTTTCTGCCATACTAGAAAGTTCTAATTCTCCTCTTGCAACTTCTACAGGCATATTATTGCATTCTTCTACAGGTATATTATTTTGCATTCTTCTACAGGTATATTATTTTCACATTCTAACTGAAGAATTGGGAATTGCCAATTTTAATTTTATAGACTTTTTCTCTTTAAATACTATATTGGATATATTTTTGATCTTTACATTTGCCCCTAAGATTGAATATTCCAAATTTATAGTATTTTTTGTTTTTTTTTCTGAGTTGCAACATTTCCAAATCACTTCTACCCAAATTTAATGAATTATCTTAGATATCCAATTAATCATAAGATAAACATTTTTTCATAAAGGCACTTGCATAATAATTCCAGATATAAGTTGAGCTCCAGATGTGGCTGAATTGGCTACACAATGCTCTCTGTATCTGCACTGTACATTTCTCAGTTTGACTTTGTCTTCAATCTGGTATTAAGATAATTTCACTCGTTCTATGCATTACACCTAGACAAGTAATAGTTGAAAGTGTTGTAATGGATCAGCTCTTCCTACAACTTTTCCTTAGAAAATAGTAAACTTCCCCAAACCAGCCCCAATCCCACCTCCCTTATGTGACAAATGAGATTTTCTCTCAATTATCTCATCCATAATTGAGACTAATTCTCCTTTTTTATGCCAATTATGAATAAATGACATTGAAAATCTTAATTTGTTTAAACCAATAGTCTGGCACTGAATGGATATCGGGAAACATTATATTATCTCCTCCTCATTCTCACCTGCTAAATGTCAATTAATCCTTCAACGTACAAGTCTTCTGAAACTTCATGCCTGGCACAAATAAATCTCTCCCTCTCTTTTCTGCCCATACTATCTATATAAATCCCACCAAGTACTGACTTGTAGACCAATATTTCTGCACTACTTAGCTAACATTTATATTTTTTCTTGTTAGTTTTTAAAAATCTACTGAGTATTGAGAGTTAGACATGAAGTCCACTGGCCTCATAGACACTACAAGTCCTTACTCCAGGTTGAGATTTACTATAGACTTCCAATATCTTGTGTGAGCCAACAGGGGTCCCCACAGTCTTTTGTGATGGTATTACCAGAAAAAGAACTGCTTTTTCTGTTTCTGTGTTTTCAGTGTCTGACTGACTTCATTTCAGCCAGATGAAAATGTTTTCTTCTGCCTAATTACATGGATATCTTTACTACATGATATCAATTTCAAAAATATCATAAATGACTAATTTTGAAACATAGAAATTAAACCTTTAACATGATACATGCATGTTGAATTTATTAGAAAAATGCATGGAAAATATGAAAGCAGACTGAACATTTAAAGAAAAATATTATAAGATCTTTTTAAAACCACAAAACCTCAAGAATTATATATTTATTTCATGAAGTAATATAGCCCATAATAGCAAATAAGCAAACAAATATATCTATTAGATCATGTTTTTCTCTTAGTATATTTGCAGCTTCTAGGTCCTCTAGAAGCAACTTATACCTTCACATGAATACACTTTCTCAATTTTAATTTTTTCAATTCATTTCTGAAAAAATTTAAGATCTCTAGAAAAGAGCTCCGAATGTGCAAGTTGGAAATGAAGACTTATAAATTTACATTATTATACACACAAAGATTCCTACCTTCATGATATGACAGAAAATAGGATTTCCACATGCCAATTACATGACATTCACACTTCCTTTTGAAAATTTCTGAAAAGTTTACTCATTTGCCATATGTATATGAAAATTAAGTATCTGTCAAAATTTTGTCTACCTAGACATAGATGTGAAGAAATAAAATTATATATTTCAATCATCAATTTTTTTCTTAGTAGTACAAATGTATCCAGAAAGTTTTATTGGTTCAAAATCATATAAAGTTTTAAAAGTCTGATTCTTTGATAAGCAAATGAGAAGATAAAGATCTTGGAATCCACCAGGTTTGTTGTTTCACTGATGTCACTGGACACAGCATAAATATAAGTGATCCTCTGACTACTTTAACCAGTTCCTGACATGCAATATGCTAATGAACAAACTGAAGAAATACAGGCTAGATTTAACTCTTAAAAGCCATACTTCTAGCATTTAGTATCCATTACATTCATAATCTTAGGTGTGGGTCTACATAAGAGAACATGTAGGATTTAACCCTAAGAGAAGAAACACTTAAAAATCAGGTGTTTCATGAAAAAGTAAATATGAAGAAATTCAAGATAGAACATTAATGCTTTGTACATGAAAATATGGAAACAAATTAAAAGCAGATTCTTCAGATAAACAATTTTAAACTTTATGAAATGATGGAGGGTAAATATGATGATACTTAATTGATTGACTTATTTCATCTTTTGTTAGAAAAAAAGGTGAAGACTGCCAATTTCAATCATGCACAAACCAAAAGAATCAAATTATATTATGATTTTACGATCGACCAACCATAACAATCAAACTTAATCAGAACAAAAAAAAAACACAACAAAGAAAAATGTAACAATTAGTTTAAGAATCTTAGAATACTGAATGCTGTATAGACCTATTATGGGGGTTAGTTAGTGGGATCAGCCTGGGGTAGATGATGACCAACATTTCAGCAGTGAGAGCTGAAATAAAATTTTAGTTTATCTTATTTTTCTCCTACATAGGGAAATTATTGCTTTTCCTTACTGAAATGTATTACCAAGGCTTATAACAGCATAGGAAGGATGAAAAAAAAAAAAAAAACTTGCTAGCATAAAGAATTGAGAACACAAGAACTGAAAATATACTGGGATATTCAGTTCCTCACTATCTCCTCAAAAACTGTAGATGATAACCTGGAAAGATGACACTTTTTCTGCTATGATATGGGATAATATTATTACTTATAATAATGGTTTATAACTGATTATATGTATATAGCATTGTGTATATATGTATAATATACATATAAACATTAGCATTGTGTATATGAATAAAAATTAAATAATAGTGATACTGAAAAGATGCACATATATATGTTCATATTATTCATTAAAATGAATCTTAGTATTAATAAAATATATCTAGTAAGATTTTATGAAGTCATAAGGAAGAGCGATAGATAAGTCAAGCTTAAAAAGAGAAAATAAAATGAAAATGAGTGGTAGGATAGTGGTTGGCTTCTGTGCTGGATATCAAAATACATTGTAAAGCCACAATAATAGCAATAATGCTGAAACAGAACAAGCACAGGGAAACAGACATGGAGCCGAATGATAACCATAAAGGTACATCTATATTAGCATGGAAAATTAATAGAAGTGAAGACTGACACCATAAATTAACAGGAAAATGGAGAGAATTTTAGAGATGTTAGAAGATGACTCATTATAGAGGAAAAATATATAGAACTATAAATGTGTATGAAATAATGTGAACTTCATGTGAAATGTAAAGTTAAAAGATTAACAAAAAAAAGAATAAGGAGCTTTCTTCAAAATTCATTTTTTACATCATACCATAAGGGGGCATGAACAACCATGTTCATGGTGCAGTGTTCATGGAACTAGGGAGAGGAAGGCAGTAGAGTCAGCCATTGCTGAGAGTGTGAAGAGACATATAGCAGAGTATTAGTGAGGAGTTAAGTATAGCAGGTATAAGCCAGATAAACTACATTAAACCATAGGTGGTAATTGAAAATATGAAACACAGTCTGGAAATTAAGGTAAAAATCAAACATGACTACAGTATAAAATTAAATTTAACATCTTTAATCTTTTGATTAACATTAAGATTAACATTAAGCCAGGTGCAATGGTGCATGCCTGCAATCCCAGTGGCTCGGGAGGCCGAGACAGGAGTTCAAAGCCAGCCTTAGCAATGGTGAGACATTAAGCAACTCAGTGAGACCCTGTCTCTAAATAAAATGCAAAAAATAGGTCTGGGAATGTGGCTCTGTGTTCGATTACTCCCTTCCCCGCAAAAATGATTAACTAACATTAAGTTTAACATTAAGAGTTTAATTTCTTTCTTTCTTTCCCTTTTTTTCAATTTTCTATTGGTGGAAGACAAATTAGTCTTTTTTGCCCTACTGCAAAGGGCAAAACATTAAACTATGCAACTCAACATTCATACAACAAAATAAAACAATGAGAAATAAGAAATGAAACCTACTCTGCAAGTGGCGCAGAAAGTTATTTCACATGCTCATCCTCATGGAGAAAATATTGGGATATGGTAAACAACATCATTCATCAAAAAATGATGATTTCAATATAAGGACCCCTGTTTTAGTCAATAACACCAAAGAACAACTCAAAAAATAGCAGTTCTACCTGCTATTTGGACAATTATGATCTAAGCCAAGAGTTACTGTAGGTTTATCTCAGGTTAGATTGTAGCATTCATTAGAGGAAGGAATAAAACACACAGGCCTAGAAAACTTCTACATACACGTAGTTTTCTCTACTGCAGACATTTAGTAGATATTGAACTGCAATAAGAGAAAAAATTCAAAAATTGATTTAAGAGTAATTTTCTTTTAGTATCAGTCAGCATGAAGATAGGCTTAACATTGTCTTCTGAGTTCTGAAATCTGAGACAGGTTACATCTTCAGTAGAACAGGTCATTGATGACTATTGATTCTCTAAAAGATTATCAGAAAAGCAAGCTGAAAAATCAAAGATAGGGCTGTTGGTCCTAACAAGGTACAAACACAAAAAATAACTCTACTCTGAAAGTATTAATAGTGTCTACAGAGAGTGAAATCAGAGGAAGTTATTTACAGGATTTTAGGAGCTAGGCTAAATCAGTTTAAGATAAGTCTTATGGGGAGGGGAATGGGCTGAGATTGGGTAGAGTTTATACATATTAGCTTTGGATGGTAGAAGCAAGGTAAGGGTCTAAGTAGTGAGTCGGGTAATAAATAATAAGTAATATGTTAGTTTTCAGAAGAAAGCAACATTAGTTCATATCATTGGAAATAAGTATGTTCTAGAAAAAATATGTAATATTTTACCCTTAGTGTTATTGAACGCTGGAACAGAAATGGTCCTAATATCATCTAACCTATGACATGGGATTATATTGGTTCTGTTTCAACCACCTTGTTTCAAAATTTGTCAAAGATATAAAAAGTAGTAAAGACACAGAATCATTTTAAGAATAAAATGTTTTATACTTTAATCCATAGAAAATATGGTACTATAAATTAAAACAACAAGGTGATATCACTAGTAATTATCTATTACAATGGTTAAAACTAAACCAAACCAAACCAAAACAAAACAAAACAAAAAAAAACTGACAATAATTCTTCATGACACTATGGAATAATTTATTGCTTCTGGAAGGTAAAATACTATAAAAATGTTATAATACTATGGAAGACAGTTTGGCTGTGTTTTATAAATTTCAACATAAATATTATTAACCCAGCGATCATTCTCCTAAATCATACTAATCGGTATTTGTGTAACTTAACAGAAAATACATGAATTTATAAAAACCTACATATAATTGTTTATAAAAGTTCTATTTGTAATAACCTAAAACCATAAGTAAATGAGATGTACATCAGTAGGTGAATAAAATATGGAACAATGGATTATTCAACAATTAAAAAATAATAAAGGAGGGCATGGTGGTACTTGCCAGTAATCTCAATTATTCAGGAGACTGAGGCAGGAGGGTTACAAAAGCAGAAATTGGAGGCCATTTGGGGAAACTTAGAAAGACCCTATAAAAAAGGGTGGGGCTGGGAATGTAACTTAATGATAGAGCATGCCCTAGCATGTGTAAGGCCCCAGGTTCAATCCCCAATATTACAATTAATTAATTAATTAATTAATAGGTTCATAATGACTTATTATATACTTCTTTCATAATTAGCAGAAAGGAGCTTGAAAGCTTTAGTCACAAAGTAGTGATATGGAGATGAAAATGTTAATTACCCGCATTTGATCAATATATATTATGTACATGAATTGAAGTTATCACACTACATCTCATAAATATGTAAATTATTATTTAATAAAAATTTTAAAAATGTTTAAAAAGATGGAAATGCTAACTGCTATTATCATTACACGTTGAATTCATGCATTGAATTTGGACACCATACTCTGCAAATGGGTACATTTAACATAATAAAATAAAACATGAATAAAATTTAAATGTATTGTTAAGTGAAATAAACATATCTGAAAAGACTGCATAATGTATTATTTCATTTATTTAACATTTTGGAAAAAGCAAAAATGTAGAAAAAATAAAGTGATCAGTGGTATCCAGGAATTTAGGGAGGGGGAATATTTTAATAGACAAAGAACAAGAGATATTTTAAGGCAGTGAAGTTATTCTGCATGAATCTGCAGTTGTGAATTCATGGCTCTATGCATTTGTCAAAACCTATCAGCTTAAGAGGACAAAGTGAAACTCAATATATGCAAATTAACATCCCAAGATTGAATGTAGAATGTGGAAAGCAACTTAACTGTTACAAATCTACAGAATGACCTCACTAAAGAGGAGAGAGAAAAAGCTGCTTACCTAAGTGATTGAAAATGAGTAGACTCTATATGACTAAAGGAAAATTAGATAACTACACTAATGCTGTAGTTGATATTTTTTTTCTCATAGGGTACGTATTAAAATTCTGACAATATATTAAGTTAATGGAATTTAAAAATGAATATCAGCATGCTTCTCACTGGTGGAGTGGTAGGTTACAAATCAAAAAGGAAAGAAAGTTAGAATTAATCATGTAGTAATGAATTAAAGTTTGAAACATAAATATGAACTCATGTTAACCTAACACATCATAGTTAAACACAGAAATTGTTATAGGTATATGTGCATACATGGGTTAGTATAGACAAGTGAATTTCTTCATTCTGTCAGTGAAAAGACCTAGAAGCAAAATTACTGCAAGAGCAAGAACTGTCTCTGGGAACTTGGTTTCTAATATTAAATTCGAATAAAAGGAAATATGGCCATTTAGAGAAATGGCCAGTTTTAGGAGGTGGGTATTAAATATATAAATGGTCCTGGAGCATTTGGAACTGCTAGAAAGTAAAAAAGTTCTTTTAGCTGGGTGTCTTGGTATATTCCTGCAATCCCATGGATTTTGGAGACTGAGGCAGGAGGATCACAGGTTTCAGGCCAGTGGGGCCCTTTCTCAAAATTAAAAGCAAAAAGGACTGGAGATAGATCTCAGTAGTAGTGTCTTCAGGTTCACTCCCAGTAGTAAAAATCCACAATGATGAACTCCCTGAATTTTTTTTTATAGAACTAGTAAATATATATGTATATAAAATACACTCTCTCTCTCTCTCTCTCACACACACACACACACACACACACAAACACATACACATACATACACACCATGCACATAGGTACTACAATTCTATATAAACTGACAAGACTCCAAATAGCTAAAATAATATTAAGAAAGATGTAAAAATCTCTAGATATCAAACTCCCTGATTTCAAAATATATTCCATAAAATATATTTAAATTTATAATAATTAAAACAATATTGTACTGGCATAAAGTATACTTATAGACCAATAGAACTGAACAGAGAACCCAGAAATCAAACCATGCATATATGGCCAAATGATTTACAAGAACAGAAAATAAGAAAATAATAGACTTTTCTACCAATGGCACTGGGAAAACTGGATATTCACTTACAAGATAATCAAGTTGCATTTTATGACATACATAAAATTAGCTCAAAATAGATTAGATCCTTTCAATGCAAGGATTGAAACTTACCACTTAGGACAAAATATAGAAAAAGACTTCTTGATACTTATATCAACAATGATTTCATACAAACAGCACAGCAACAAAAGAAAAATATACAAACAGGAATATATCAAACTAAAAAGCTTTTACCTAGCAATGGAAATAATTAGAGTAAAAATATAACTTATACATGAGAGAAAATATTTGCAAACCATGTATCAGATAATAGGTTATTTCCTAAAATATAAGGAACTCCTAGAAGTAAATTAATGGAAAAATGAATAACCTCACTTTTAAAAAATGGAGTAATTACTTCAATAGACATTTCTCTAAGAACCCATGATGGCCAACAACAGCTGTATAAAAATATAATCAGTATCACTAATCATCAGGAAGATACAAACAAAAACCACGATGACCTATCACCGAACACCTGTTAGGATGGCTTATGTTAAAATTTTTTTTTTAAAATGCATTGGTGAGATTGTGCATCTTCTTTGGAAAATTGAATTGCAAACTGAATGGTATTTCCTCAAAAGTTAAAAAGGAACTTCCGTATGATCTTGCAATCCTACTTCTGGGTAATTATTCAGCAGATGTAAAATGATTCCAAAGAAATATTAGCACCGCTCAGGTCACTAAAACATTGTTCATTATAACCAAGATGTAGAAACAACCAAAATTTCCATCGACACATAAATGGACAAAGAAAACGTGGTATATATGTGTAAAATGGATGTTACCCAGCCTTAAAAATGAAGGAAATCCTGCAATATCTAACAGCATAGATAAACTTTGATGTCATTAGGTAAGTGAAATAGACCAGTCACAGAAAGACAAAATACTGTATGATTCCATTTACATGAAATATCTGAAATAGTCAAACTCAGGATCATAGAATATAATATTTATTGCCAGAAGTTGGGGCAAGAGAAAATGGGGAATTACTTACTAATAGGCATAAGTCTCAATTGCGTAAGATGAATACATGTAGAGAACCAGACTTACCTTTCCCAAAGTTTTCAATACTATATGTACACTAAAAATTTGGTTAACAGGGTAAATCAAATATTAGGGGTTCTTGCTGCAATAAAATTTGAAAAGAACCAAATAAAAGTAAAAAAGGAAGTAGATCAAAATAGGTTACTTTATTTTGAAATATAATTGTGTAAGTTATAGAATAACAATGTTGGAAAATATTAAAATTATCAATAAAAAGGTAAATTAATAAAACATTTAAATCTCCACAATTAAAAAAATATGATGATTTAAATATAACAGGGGCACAGGAGACAACTGGAGGATTTCTGAATGGCCAAAGCTAAAACAATTTCATCAATAAAATATATTGTTACTAAATTATAACTCAAGGTATAAAATAAATATTCCAGAGTCCACACTAAAATGAACAAAGGATGGAATAGACAAAACACCCTTGCAGAATTTCAAATGACTTTTGTAGGTACAAAAGTGTTAAAGCATCTGACTCTTCTCCATTGTTTAAATAAGAACTGTGCTGAGGAGTACAGTGCACAAAGGTGGGCAATGGAAAACTACAATGGAGAAACCTGGAAAAATTCTACCTCAGCCAGGTGATCAAGGTGACAAGTTATGTAAACAGAGTCTATGATAAATATGATGTCAAGGAAATATCAATTTACCTACGTGGTCTTTCTCCTGAAATGATGTCATCCCTTCCTCATCTTTAGAAAAACATTAATCATGAGGGACATTCTACAATGTATCTCACTACTACTACTCAAAATTGGCAGAATAATAAATTTAGGAAAAGTTTCGGAAACTGGCAAACTGTCATAGCGAAGAGAGACCTAAGGAGATGAGACTACTTAAATGTGAATATCTCATTGGGTTTTTTTTACAGCTACAGACTAAATTTGTGATTGTAGTTATGGCTACTAGAAACTCCCACATGCTTCACGGGTAAAATGACTTAAAACTATCTCAACCGTTATCCAAAAAACTATTATTTACATAGATAAAATTCCACCTTAAGCATCTCCACACCTTCAATGTGTGTCAACCTCTTTAAATAGTAATTGTTCTTGAGGTCACTACACATGCTAAGGTGGAGAGGCCATTCTGAGAAAGAGAGAAGGAGAGAGAGAGAGAGAAGAGAGACTGACTAAATCATGTATATATGTGATTAACTGTAAGCACATTCTGTATTACTAAAAGTCAATTTGTCATCATAACTCTTCAACATTTATTATCTTCTAGAGGATGCGTGGCAGAAGAATCAGGCCGAGTGTGTTCAAAATCCATTTAAAATATTCCAGAGATGCTTTGTTGACCCATTTAAAATTCTTCTGTGTTCTATTGTGACAAAGTTAATAGCTGAACTCATTTCACATGTATATTTTACTTGCAGACTAACTGATGGCTTGACTACCATCTGCTCATATTGCTGCCTGCTCACAAACAGCTTCTGGGGATTCGTGAAGAATAGAAAATGCCAGATCTCAGCAGAAACTACAAAATGATATTCTCATAGTTTTGACATTTGTCCACAGGTAGGGAAATATATGCAATGCTGACATGACATTACAAATAAAATGTACTGGTGGAGAGAGCTAAAACTTTCAAACATGACTGAATGGTTCCAAGACATTTGTGGATAAGTTATCACGATTATTCCTTTCTATTGCCAAACCTCAATGTGCTTTAAAAGGATAATGTTCTCCTAGGAAGGTAAATATATGTCAAAGAGACTATTATAAACTCTGCTTCCAGGGTCTTCTGTCTACACAGTAGGATGTGTTTGTGCTTAAAAATTGTGTGTGTGTGTGTGTGTGTGTGTGTGTGTGTGTTAGAAGAAAGCTTAGATTTCATGAATAATAAAAAGGAAACTAAAATCAGTTTCTTTTCTCTAGAGATTATTTTAAAAATTGAATTTCAGAAGAATATCAGTATATTTACAGAATATTTAAAGACATATCATGTTGTATAGTTTACATTGTGTGATTGAAATCATTTAAATAAAAAGGATAATCAAAACTATTTTGATGATCACACCAAATGGTTACTTATTCACAAAACATATTTTAATTTTTTTCTAAATTTAATTTTGGTTATAAAGAGGTACAATATTCATCATTAGACAACTTTTCCAAATCAAAATAATTGATGTATGCTCTTAGGAAAAAATGAACGATATTTTCCCACTAATGTTTGAGATATATCTAAACACATTTTAACAATATATTATTTTTACAGTTGTTCAAATTTATGTATTAACAACACCGTTAATACTTAAATATTTGAACTCTAAAATGTCTTATTTATTCCAGATAGATGTCCACTGGTTTTCTTTTTCACATTTCTCTATAATTTCTGTGTATATTAAAATCATTTTATCTCCAGCAATTTTTGTTAAGATAATGATGTTGTTTATGAACTGAACTCTTAGATTTTTACATTCACCCCTCAAATAATGCTTTGTAAATTACCAAATTGAAAAGAAACAGCTATTACTTAGTGATTAATAAAGAAAATGTAATTGCATTTTTATTTAAATTCAATGTAATCATTCAAAACTTAAATCAATATATTCAATTTGAATTCATAGATTTCATCTCACACACCAGTCCTTGTTAAGAATTGTTAGAAAGTAAACTGAAGCAATATAAAAGTTTAAAGGATTATTTGAACAAACAACTCTTCATGAATCTAGCGTTCTGTGCTAGATATTGTTCAGGAATTCTGCCAGGGAGATTGAAGAGGACAGGCTTCTTTAAGACTACAGAGCTGAAACAAAGAAAATATTTGATAGGTTTCAAATATACCATTGCCTTATTATAGTCACCTCCTTGGAGAGTTATCAATTTTATAATTATAAGATTGGTGGTTATTTTGTATTTTTAAATGCACTTTGTGATTTTCTCATAGGCATTTACAGGAATAACACTAAGTTTCACTTATATTTACAAACCAAGCAAGATAACAGTCATGAGGCCTAATGGGTTTGTCTGTTCAGGGATTCTTCAGATCTGGTCTCCATCTTTATTTACTCCAACAGAATAAATATAATTTTGAGTCAAAGAAGAACAAACAAAAAAATCCTCTCCTAAGAATGTTTTACACAAAATATTTTATAATACATTTTGCATATACTATACTGTATTACAGTACAATATTATACCATAAGATTGTTTTTAACAATTTTATTCTAATTCTCCCACTAAATTTTCTAGATTTCCTTGTGCTTCATTATTATTGTAATTTTTTGCAGTTTATACATTTTCCACTTTATCACTGCTACCTCTTCATTTTTAAGTTTGGTTCAGTCTTCATGTTTTCTTAACTGAAATGTGACTCCAACTTTAAATTTTATTGTAATAAAAAACAATTATAGCAGCATGAAGAAAAACTATTTAAATATCTCACTTTATAGTTAATATCATGGCAAAAAAGTCTTTATTTAGAAAAACAAATATTTCTTGTAATAAAAGATGCACTGGTGGTATAAAAATTATGAGGCAATAGACATATATATGCATATATGTATATTTCATTTCAGCTATATGTATATTTTTGATGAGTAGAACTTTGAGTGTGTAAGGGAATAAGGAAATGAGGAACTAGAAAGAACATAACTGTCATATATCACTTCTCCAGAGAAAGAGAAGACAAATTGTAAGATGGTGAATATCGAATGATATTTTAAAATCATTTCTAATGTTGTAGAATAACCAGATATTCCTCTACTAAATTTTAAATAAATTATACAATTCATGAAAAATCTGTGTGTAGTTTGAAAGATTTTTTTGCTTGTATTATAAATCATGAAAATGGGTTGCTTTCCATATGTTTATTTATCCTAGAGATAAAGGAATATCCCAAAAATCAGAGCAGAAAGAACTGTACAGAAAAACACAGAAAAAAGTGTACAAGTTCTAAGGAACTTGGAGAAATCTTGAGGAAGTCAATGGACTTTCTACTGGAGTTTTTCTCAATCTTACCTATGCATGAGTTGTCAGACAGAAAGCAGCATTAGCATTTAGTATTTCTTAGAACTTTCTTAGATCTTGCCCACCATGATAAATCTTAATACTATGAATATATCATAAGATGATATGCTTAGTACTTTAATAAATCAAGGCAATTAAATTTCATTCTTTATTTCTAATAAAGTGCTAATCCATTCTTTTCAAGAAACATTACCAGTATGAAGACTTCAAATTGCTTAACTTGCTTACGTGCTGTTTTAAATGTGTACCTTGTAATAAAATTAATCACTCTATTATCATTAAATTATATTTAAGGGTATTAGTAAATCCTAATATTAAAGGTCTTGTGATTTGTTTTTAACTGATTTTTATTTTTTTTTCTTCTAAGCACACCTAGATTCTATTGCAGGCTCCACACTTAGTATTACTAGTATGGTGAAAAATCATTACATTATCATAGAAAAGCATAAATTTACTATCTATTAATACAAAATAAACAAACATGACTTTAAATTATGATAAATTTTATGATAACTTTTAAAGATAAAGTAATATAAACTTTGGAGTAGTAGATATTATGTGTTTAGAACAATGGTAATGATGAAACATATATTCTGATGTCTAACATAAATTAATGAATGGCAGTAGGCACTGTACAAGGTAAGAAAAAGTAGTTCTTTTACTAAATTGTGAAATTCTACAATAGAAAAATGTTTTTCTTTCCCTTAGGAATTCTGAGGGGGAAGTTTGTGAACTAGATGACTTTTAATGAATTTTACTTTCCTGATTCAGTGATAAAGTACTGGAATAGAATGAATACAAACTCAGATAAAATGAAGTATTTTTATAAATTGTTTCCTCTCCCTTTCACTCTAAAAGATCACTTAAAGGCAGGATGATATTAATATGATCATTTGTCAACATAATGGGTTTTACGTCAATTACAAAAATAGTCTTCAGTGTTTGGACCTAGTCAAGTCCCTCTGTACATGAATTAATGACTGGGAAAATGAAAAAATAGGTATTTTCTGTAATCTTTATAAAACCTAGAGCTTAGGTTTTTAAAGACCTCTCCTAGAATCCTGTGATGTCTTGTAGCACAATATTTTATAATAGATTGAACAATTTAGTAGGTAAGTTAGAAGCAGTAAATTACCTATGGGGGGAAAAAAGTCTTTATCTACATCACTATTACCTCTCTCTAACTATATGAATCTATTTTATTTTGTGAAAGGTTTATTAATAGTAGAAAAATATTTGGCATGTATTTCTAATTTTAGCACCAATAAAATATTTCTGAAAACTTTGTTCTTAGTCAGATTTAGTGTGACACATGACTTGCTCCTGCAATATGTGAGAGTAAATTGACCTAACCTCTCAATCACTGAAAAAACATACCTACCCATGGTGCAGTAGCAGTACCCCTAAATACTCAAGAAGAACGAGCATCTATGACCACCAAGGACATACATGAATATGTTTACACCGAGTTCATAAGTAATTGCCAAAACCTGAGAAATAAGCCAAATGTTCATCACCAAGAGAGGGAAAGCATATTCAATATATTCATACAATGGAATATTACTTAGCAATAGAAAATCCTTAAGGTTGCACCACGTAAATGATCTTACATGTACAATGATACTTAAAGGAATACAGCTTTGAAAGTAATAAGTAGCTGGGCGCGGTGGCATATGCCTCTAATCCAAGCATCTGGGAAGGCTGAGGCGAGAAGATTGTAAATTCAACGCCAGCCTCAACAATGGAGAGGTGCCAAGCAACTCAGTGAGACCCTGTCTCTAAATAAAATATAAAATAAGGTTGAGGATGTGGCTCAGTAGTCAAGTGCCCCTGAATCCAATCCCTAGTACCCTTCCTCCCTCCAAAAAAAGTAATTAATAATTATATTTATATAAAGTTCAAAAAAAAAGGCAAACATAATTGATGGTGACTGAAGAGACTGATAAGGTGTACTTCTAGTTAGAGAGGAGGCCCACAAAGAATTCTCCACAGTTGTTCACAGAAATCTGTATCTTGACCTAGGAGGTACACACACACAAACACACACCACACACACACACACACACACACACACACAAGCCTGCATTAATGTCCCAATATTATACGTGAGAAAGTTGAAGCTTTAAGAGCTTATGTAAATGCCTATGGCCTGACTGCCAAGAAGCAGCAGAATGGGATCAAATGATTTATAATATTAAAATATGTTTCAGGTTCTTTAATGTCTTAAAAAAGTCAATTTTTAATGAATAATTAAATAATAATACACATTTAAAATTAAAATTTTATCTGAAACACTCTAAGGATATAACATTGTCAACTAGTGTTACCAGCTTGTTACAACAGAAACAAGCTTTAGAAATTTGCTCAGAGAAGTTATACTTGAGAGATTTTTAACAAAGTTTTTTTTTAACAGATATATCAAGTGAGGAATGTTTGCTTTAAAAGCATATTTTGATATTCCTTAGCTTTAGAATTTTAATAACTAAATCCTATAAGATATAAAGATTATATCTCTATGGTTAATTGAATTTACTTCTGTATCATCTTATCTAAATCACTTGAACACTTTTTTTTTTCTTATATTGCATTCATCTTGTGATTCACTTTCTAATTTATTTTGATAAATCTGCAGGGTAGCACATTTTTTAAATAGCTCAAATATATTTTTATTTCCCTGTTGCTTGTGTATCAAATATTTTACAAAATATTTTTGTTTTATTTTTATAAACACATTATGAAAAATTGAGAGAACTTTAAGATCCATAATTTTGACTACAAAATATTATACATAACCTTATTTTTTGATTAATGCAATGTTGGGTGAAAATTGGATAGCTCCCAGAACTGAATTGTCAGAAGATGAATACACTCATTTTAGGCCTCTCATTAAATAGGGTTGACTTAGTCTGTTTGGGCATCCATAGCAAAATATCCTAGATTGGGTAGCTCAAACAGCAGAAATCTATTTTTTCTGAGTTCCATAGACTAGAAGTCACAATCAAATTGCCAGTATGGTCCATACTTGGAGAGGGATTTCTTGCTAGCTTATAGATTGCCCTCTTCTCCTTGTGTCCTCACATAATGAAGAGAGAGAAAGAGAAAGGAAAAGAGAGAGAGTCTAGAGTGAGAGAGAGAGAAAAAGAGGAAAAACAACTTATAAGCTCTCTTTTCTTTAGGCAAAGATAATAATCTCATCAGGAAGACTTCACCCTCATGACCTTATCTATGCCCATTTATCTCCCAAAGGCTTAATCTCTAAATATTTTTGCTGGAGTTAGGGCTTTGACATTTGAATTTTGGGGTGACACCATTTAGTCCATAACAATCATTATTATGGAATTTGGTTCATGGTATGATTGGCTTTTTTCCTTTTTGTTTATGCTTCAGGTAGTTAGTTTTTTTAAATGGCTTTTTCGTGAATAATTTTCAATTTTACCATATTTGTATACCATTCAAAGGCTCTAAAAAATAAATAATGCATGAAACTAAGTGAAGTATCAAGAAAATTTTATTCATAATCTCATTTTAACAGCATGATTATACCAGGGTGTAAAAACTATTAGTAAACTGGAATGAATGAATTAATAGATCAACGACTTCACAAGTACCAATAGAGGCCCTATTGTGCAAATAATTATGTATGAGATGCTAAGTACTGTTCACATTTAAAATCATTCTCATTTTAAACTGATCTTAATTCTCCATTATTATAAATGCTAGAACATTCAGTAAATATGCTAAGAAATGTATAGATATAGACATACATAAACAGTATTCAAAAAAAGGAAAGGAATTTCTTTAAAAAGTACTTTAACTTATCTAAAGTTCTATTTTGCAGCTGGATGTCCACCACATAATATTAAATTTTCCTTAACAAACTGAATATAGAAAGTTCTGCTTTAGTTTGTGTAAATTTCACACAAATGCATAAACACATATTTGTACTAAGTTTTAGAAAAAATCTTTTTGACAGACCATTAATGATATAATCCAATATTAAATATAAACATTTTACTAAATTTTATATATATTTATAATTTTATTAAATTTACTAATTTTATGTATATATATAATGAATTATGTATGATAAGTTACTAAGGTTCATTTAAATCCTACAAAACTCATCAAAAAAAAAAAAAAAAGAGGAAAATACTTCATGATAGTAGAGTTCAAAATGAAGAGTCAAGAAACAGCAGAATAGGTACATTATATATGCCAGAGTGGCCTTCAACTAACCTTTAGATATCTGTACTTTAAAAAATATATTTTCTGATCTTTTCCAGTTAGACATTCTCACTTATATTTTGCAAAGTGGGCAAAAAGTATGTTTTTCACTCATGAGATTTCTATAGCTTCTTTTAAAAGAAGCAGACTCTTAAGAGAAATATTTGCCATTTGGACATTTTACAAGAAATTCCTAGATATTGTCGTTGGAGTTATTATATAATATTTAAGTATTCAACAATACTTAATATGATGAAAAGTAAGCATGTATCCGAATAGAACTACCATTTTATGTAATACTGTTTCATAACATCTTTGGGTTAATTTTTACATGGGCATTTTCACCTTTGCTCTCTTGCACATATCTTCAAGAGTGGACTGTCCTTTTGATTAACTTTGGATATGTCTAAGGATAATTGTTTTCAGAGTTGAAAAGGCAGATTCCCTTGTCTCAACTCTGAAGCAGGAAATTATCCTTTTTACCTAAGAATACAGTTTTAAACTGACTTTTTACTTTCTCTGATCTTCTATAGCTCTCCACAAAGGCTAAAGCACTTGAATTCCTGTCTGAGGCTTCTTTCCTAGAGAACCTGACCTCCTACAAGTATCAAGCATCCTTTCTTAATCTTGCCCTTAGCCATCTACCCTCAGGTGCCAGGACCTACAGATACGAGGGATTTTTGTGTAAAAATTAAGCTTGTTCTTTATTATCACCTTTGTTAGATAAAGATTTGTATTTTATGGATTTTCTTAGTCTGTTTTCTAACTTCCAAAATGTGACTATTATCTATTATCTTGTTTTCAGGGTCTTTGGAGGTAATGCCTTAAACAACATTTTCTTGTTACTGTATTAGAGTTTTAAAAAGGGACAGAAATAAACTCGAGTGTTGAATTTGATATTTTTACCTTAGCTATTTCTTTTTAAAAATAAAAATATTACATCTTATTGTACTATGTACCTATAGTGTGCTTGTATAAAATTGAGACTAATACATGAAGAGAAAGTTTCCACATGAAATTCAGTTAAGTCTAAGTATTTTATTAATTGTATTATGGCTGAAATATCTTTGCCCTAGAATTTGAATGGTAATTAAAAGGTAAATGTCGATAGAACTTGGTTTAGTATTTTCAATATTTTCACACATGTGTTTTTGGCATGATAGTTGCTGTTAGCAAGTTTCTATAAGCAAAAATGTTATTGTCTGTAGGCTGTATTATGTGTGTATGTGAGTATAAGATTTTTCTTTCTTTCTTTTTTCTTTTTTGTACCAGTAATTGAATCCAGGGGCACTTAACCACTGAGTGACATCCCAGCCCTTTCTATTTTTTACTTTGAGACAGGGTTTTGCTACATTGCTTGTGGCCTCACTAAGTTCCTAAGGCTGGCCTTGAACTTGCTATCCTCCTGCCTCAGCCTTCTGAGTTATAGGCATTAGTCACCATGTCCTGCTAAGATTTTTGTCTTTTAACCTAACTGCGGTAGATAGAATGGTCCCCAAATTCCTGACACTTGGAATATGCACACTTTCTACCACTTATTCACTCAAACAAATCATGAATGCAAGAGGGAGATCATTACTATCCAGGAAAGGAGTTAAGGGAGAGAAGGCCACAAGGTATTGGGGAGTAAAACTGATTAATCATGTTATACACAAGTACAAATATGCCAAAATGAAACCTACTGTTCTATTATTTTGTACCAATAAAAAACTCAATGTTAATGAAAGAGACAAAAACAATTCTATGAATTAAATTCTAATCATGAGGTTTTTTTCTAATTATGAAAAGCAATACCTAATAAAGCAAATTTTCACTTTGAAGAAAGGAAAAATAAGGTGAAGTAATGTGAAGGGATTTAGCAAATGTAATTTAGATCACAAAGCAGCTTCCATTAAAATAGGGAATTATCTGAATATGCCTTACCTAATTTCATGCGCTCTTTAAATATAAGTCTAGTGGTTAGAGATGTGGAAACCAGAGATTCAAAGCAAAGAAAGGATTTGATGTGCTGGTGTTGGCCTGAAGACAGAAGGTGTGAATGCTGGTAGTCTGGGGCTAATGTTTATCCCCTGACTGATGGTTCACAAAGAAATAGATCTTTGTTTTTCATTTTTTAAAAATTTATTCTACTTAGGTATACATGATAGCAGTGGGCATTTTGATTTATTGTACACAGAAGGAGCACAACTTTTCATTTCTCTGTTTATACATGATGTAGAATTACATCATACATGCAGTCATACATGAAGCTAGGGCTATGATGTTCACCTCATTCCACTATCTTTACTGTCCCCATATCCCTTCCCCCACCATCCCCTTTGACCAAAGTTCCTCTATTCTTCCCGTGTCCTCTCCTCCCCCAGTATGGATCAGCATTCACTTATCAGAGAAAACATTTGGCATTTGCTTTTTTGGGATTGCCTTACTTCACTTAGCATGATATTCTCCAACTTACCTGCAAATGCCATAATTTTATTCTCTTTTATTGCTCAGTAATATTCCATTGTGTATATATATATCACAGTTTCTTTGTCCATTCATCTATCGAAGGGTATCTAGGTTGGTTCCACAGTTTAGCTATTGTGAATTGAACTGCTATAAACATTGAAGTGGCTGTATCTCTGTAGTATGCTGTTTTTAAGACCTTTGAGTATAGACAAAGGAGTGGGATAGCTGGGTCAAAAGGAGGTTCCATTCCAAGTTTTCTAAGGAATCTCCATACTGCTTTCCAGATTGGTTGTACCAATTTGCAGTCCCATCAGCAATATATGAGCATGCCTTTTCCCCCACATCCTCACCAACATTTATTGTTGTTTGTATTCTTGACAATTGCCATTCTGACTGGCATGAGATGAAATCTTAGGGTAGTTTTGATTTGCATTTCTCTAATTGCTAGAGATGTTGAACATTTTTTCATATGTCTGTTGATCAATTATATATCTTCTTCTGATAAGTATCTGTTCAGCTCCTTAGCCCATTTATTGATTGAATTGTTTGTTTTTTTGATGTTAAATTTTTTGAGTTCTTTATATGTCCTGGAGATTAGTGCTCTATCAGATGTGCATGTGGCAAAAATTTGTTCCCAGAATGTAGGCTCTCTGTTCACTTCATTGATTGTTTCTTTTGCTGAGAAGAAGCTTTTTAGTTTGAATCTATCCCAGTTATTGATTCTTGATTTTACTTCTTGCACTATAGGAGTCTTGTTAATGAAGTAAGTTCATACGTCAACATGATGAAGATTTGAGCCTACTTTTTCTTCTATTAGTTGTAGGGTCTCTGGTCTAATTCCTCGGTCCTTGATCCACTTTGAGTTGAATTTTGTGAGAGACAGGGGTTTAGTTTTATTTTGCTGCATATGTTTTTCTATTTTTCCTAGCACCATTTGTTGAAGAGGTTATCTTTTCTCCAAAGTATGTGTTTGGCACTTGTGTCAAGTATAAGATAACTGTATTTAAGTGGTTTTGTCTCTCTGTATTCTCTTCTGTACCATTGGTCTACATGTCTATTTTGGTGCAGTACCATGCTGTTTTTGTTACCATAGCTTTATAGTATAATTTAAGGTTTGGTATTGTGATACCTCCTGCTTCATTCTTCTTGCTAAGGATTGCTTTGTCTATTCTGGGTCTCTTATTCTTCCAAATGAATTTCATGATTGCCTTTTCTATTTCTTTAAGGATGACATTGGGATTTTATTTGGAATCTCATTGAATCTATATATCGCTTTGGGCAGTATGACAATTTTGACAATATTGAATCTGCCTATCGAAGAGCATGGGAGATTTTTTCATCTTCTAAGATCATATTCAATTTCCCAGAAAGAAAGCCTGCACTACACAGCATTCTCAGCAAGATATTCCATGAGGAAGAAATGATAGCCAACAATGAAAATATACAAAGAGAGGAACTACACTAAAGGAAAGGCCAATCAATGAAGGAACCAAGCCAAGGTAAAAACCAAAAATAAACCAAAATATCCAGAATTACAAATCATGTTTCAATAATAACCCTAAATGTGACTACTCTAAATTCATCAATTAAAAGACATAGACTGACAGACTGGATAGAAAAAAAAAAAAAAACCCAACAATATGCTGCATTCAAGAGACTGATCTCACAGGAAAAGACATTCACAGACTGAAAGTGAAAGGGTGGGAAAAAACATCACTCACATGGACCATGTAAACAAGCAGGAGTTTCCACCCTCATATCAGATAAAGTGGACTTCAAACTAAAGTTAGTGAAAAGGGATAAAGAAAGATATTTCATAGTTCTTAAAGGAAATATACATCAACAAGACATAACAATCATAAGTATCTATGCCCCAAACAATGGGGCATCTACATATATCAAACAAACCCTTCTCAACTACAAAAATCAAATAGATCATTACACAATAATACTTGGTGACTTTAAGGCAGCTCTCTCACCACTAGATAGATCTTCCAAACAAAAAACAAACAAATAAACCACAGAATTCAATAAAACAATCAATAATTTAGGCTTAACAGACATATATAGAGTATTCCATCCATCAATGAGCAAAATACCCTTTTTTCTCAGCAGCACATGGATCCTTCTCCAAAATAGATCATATGTTATGTCACAAAGCAAGTCTTAGCAAATACAAAAAATAGAGATACTACCCTGCATCCTATCTGTCCATAATGGAAGAAAATTAGAAATCAATGACAGTTTAAAAAATAGAAACAACTCCAACACCTGGAAACCAAATAATATGCTTTTGAATGATGCATGGATAAAAAAAGATATCAGGGAAAAGATAAAAAATTTCTTAGAGGTAAATAAAAACTCCAATACAACATATCAGAATCTCTGGTACACCATGAAGGAAATGCTAAGGAAAGTTCATTGCATTAAGCTCATTCATTAAAAGAAGAAAAAGTCAACAAATAAACGACTTAGCACTACATCTCAAAGCCCTAGAAAAAGAAAAAACCAACACCAAAAGAAGTAGAAGGCAGGAAATAAATAAAATGAGGGATAAAATCAATGAAAAATAAATAAAATCAGGGCTTGAAACAAAAGAAACAATTTTAAAAAATGCCAAAACAAAAAGCTGGTTCTTTGAAAAAATAAATACAACTGACAAACCTTTAGCCACCCTAATGAGAAGGATGAGAGAGACAAATTCAAATTACCAAAATTTGTGATGAAAAAGGAAATATCATGACAGACACTACTGAAATACAGAGGATAATTAGACACTATTTTGAAAATTTATACTCCAGTAAAATAGAAAATCCTGAAGACATCAACAAATTGCTAGATGCATATGACCTGCCCAAACTGAACCAGGAGGTCATACACAACTTAAACAGATCAATTTCAAGCAAAGAAATAGAAGATGCCATCAAGAGCCTGCCAACCAAGAAAAGCCCAGGACCAGATGGATGCTCAGCCAATTTCTATAAGACCCACAAAGAAGAATTAATACTAATACTCCTCAAACTATTTCACAAAATAGAAAAGGAGGGAACCCTTCCAAACTCATTCTATGAGGCAAGTATCACCCTGATACCCAAACCAGACAGAAACACATCAAAGAAAGTTTCAGACCAATATCCCTAATGAACATAGATGCAAAAATTCTCAATAAAATTTTGGCAAATTGCATACAAAAACATATTAAAAAGATAGTGCACCATGATCAAGTGGGGTTCATTCCAGTGATGCAAGTTTGGTTCAACATACAGAAATCAAAGTAATCCATCACATCAGTAGACTTAAATATGAGTCATATGATTTTATCAATTGATGCAGAGACAGCATTTGAAAAAAAACAGCACCCTTTAATGTTCAAAACACTAGAAAAACTAGGGATAGTAGGAACAAACCTCAACTTTGTAAAAGCTATCTATGCTAAAGCCAAGGCCAACATCATCCTAAATGGAGAAAAATTGGAAGCATTCCCTCTAAAAATGGGAACAAGACAGGGATGCTCTCTTTCACTGCTGCTATTCAACATAGTCCTTGAAACACTAGCCAGAGCAATTAGACAGGTAAAAGAAATTAAAGGGATACGGATAGGAAAAGAACTCAAACTAACATTATTTGCAGATGACATGATTCTATACTTAGAGTATCCAAAAAATTCCACCCCAAAACTTCTAGAATTAATAAATGAATTCAGTAAAGTAGCAGGATATAAATTAAACACCCATAAATCAATTGCATTTCTATACATCAGTGATGAATCCTCTGAAAAAGACATTAGGAAAACTACCTTATTCACAATAGCCTCAAAAAAATAAAATAAAATACTTGGGAATCAATTTAACAAAAGAGGTGAAAGACCTCTACAATGAAAACTACAGGACGCTAAAGAAAGAGATTTTTTTTTTTTGTACTGGAGATTGAACTCAGGGGCACACAACCATTGAGACACATCCCCAGCCCAATTTTTGTGTTTTATGTAGAGACAGGTTCTCACTGAGTTGCTTAGTGCCTCGCCATTGCTGAGGCTGGTTTTGAACTCGCAATTCTCCTGTCTCAGCTTCTCTAAGTGCTGGGATTACAGGCTTGAACCACCATGCCTGACAAGAAATAGATCTTGATCCTACAACCCCAAGGAAATTAATTCTGCCAAGAACAAGAAAAAGTTTGAAGAAGACTGTCTCCCCAGAGTTCCAGATGAGAACTCCACCTGACCAGTACTTTGGTTTCTAAATTTGATGTCCAGAGAAGACACCACCAACCATAATGGACTTCTGACTTAAAGAAATGTAAACAAACTAAGTGCTGACATAAGCTACTATATTTTTGGTAACTTGTAGAAGCAATAGCAACCTCATACTTTGATATAATGCAGTTATACTCTTTTGTAATTTTTTAATGTATTCATCCATCTCATTTTTCTCTGTTGACTTCAATGTGAAGGGCAATGAGTTTCTCCAGTTAAGAATGCATATTAGCTAGAATATTTCTAAACATTGGTTGTCTATTTGTCCTGTATTTTCAGATATTGAAATTCCTACTAGATGTAACACCTTTTAATTTTTCCTTCATAGATCCCTTTTTTTATATTGTACTAGGTTCTGGACCAGTTTTATAGAATTCTCTTACCATATGAGTTTAATCAAATGTTTTTCCTTTGTGAATTGTCCATAATTAATTACATATTTATTGTCTGCATTTGTATTTATTTTTTCTTTACTTATTCTGTTTTCATATCTTATCTATATTTATGACTTTTGTTTGTTTTATTGATGACATGAATTTTCTTTATCACTGAGAATTTTTAAAATTCTAACCTTAAATTCCTCTTCAAGATGACCCATTTATTTCCATTTCTTCAGGAATAAATCATTCTGTTAGATGGATCAATTTTGTATCTGTTTTGATAGTGTTTCCTTGTTTTGTTTGGAAATTTAACTACATGGGGGTCAATTCCCCTTGATTGACCTTTCAAGGTTGTTGTAAATTTTTTCTCCTAGGTACTTTCTCTCCTTCATATACAGGAAATCTTTATTTGCTGGTACCTGACACTTCATTTCAGAACCAGGATGTATGTTAGGAGTTTGACACAAAAATTCACAGGAGAGGAGAAAGATGTGTTTCCTGAGTCACTGTGGCTTGGTCCTAGTCTTGCTGGCTGTGATAGCGGTTATCAGGACCACAGGCTTACGAATGTCACAGTTGTTCCCAATAGTTCTTTGGTCTGTGAGTAACTCGAATACTCCACCAAGGAAAGTATGCTTTTTATGCTACCCTAAAGCCTCTGAATTACTTATTAGTTACCTTGTTTCTGTCCTTAGATTATAAAGGACACAGGTACATATGTCCCATATTCCCTGATGATTTTTGTCCTGTTTTTAGGCAATGAAGATATTTTCTTTGTGGGGGGAGGAGGATGCGCCTACTTTTAATATATTTTAAAATATTAAAATATATTTCTATTTATTCTCATGTTTGAAGTGGGTTCATATGAATATATATTATAATCATTTTGACTAGGAATCTCTGGCATTATGTCTTTATCACTCAAGTCATCTCTTACATAATAGAATTGGAAAAGAAAAATATGGACAAAATTTCATCATTTGTCAATTAATTAAAGGCCACTGGTTTCCCATTTGGACACTTGAATTCATCCAGTGTATTACAAATTTCTTGCTCCTTTGACCTCTGCTTTTACATATATGACAAAGAAAGACCACTGTTACGCCTGTCATCTGGGAGAAAAATATCATGGAAGATTTTTAGTTTCTTTAGAGAAATCTGATACTTTTCAAACAAAATTATGTTGGTGATAACTATGATAATGGATTGATAATAAGTAGAAGAATGTCACTTATTACATATGCCAAGCATTGGGTATTTTATTCCCCAATAATTACCCTATTGAATAGAGTTTTTTTCTGCCTACCTTATGGAAGAGCAGTTGAGAAGAGTTTAGGCACTTTGCACATGGTCACAAAGCTACAATTTAAATTGCATGCACACTGCACCTGCCCTGTCCTATATGCTCCATAAGTGTAAGAACACTTTTCCTCTTATGCAGCAGGCATTTTATGGACAATCAAACTCAACTTCATCTTGAACACAAGAAGTACCAACTGCTTGGAAATGATGTTACAAATTCCAAGTAGGCTTTGCTCTGTTTTCTTGAGTTATACATTATGGGTTGTCATAGTATCATATCTTGAAATATTTTTGTGGGTTAGTACTCAGCTGATATCTTAATATATTCCATTGAAATGGATATGTTATTCCTTGAGGGAAGAAACAAAATAATATTTTATAGATGTGTGAGAAATTCTAGGTAATAACAACTAGTTGTAAGCCAAGTCTTAAACTAAACACAAACACTGTGTCATGTACTCCTCAAGTAAATATCACTTAGAGAAAGACTACTAAGTTAACAAGTACATATATAAGGAAGCAGAGGATAATTTATGTGTCACACAATTGCCTTTGGTTAGGTCATATGACCAGTAAGGGTAATTGCTCAGTAGCTGTACAATTCCTTAGCCCATGATTTTGGCACTCAAGGGTAAAACCTCTAGGCCATTCTGAGCTAAAGACATACATGCAGAATATAATTTTGAATATTCTATCTGGGTGAAGGTATTTGGAGTATTTTTTCTAATATTATTAATGATTTATTCTGTACAAATTTAGAAAAGAAAAATTTTGATGCTTCCTTCCCTATTTTTGCATGTGAAGATTAGACACCAGAAATCATTGATTCTAGGCCCTCACTATATTTATATAATCTATTTGTTATATTCTTGTGAATTTCTTAGTTTGAAATCATCATATCTTTCCTGAAAGTATCACGACTCATGTAGTCAACTTCTGGTTAATCGTATCAATTAACAATTAATATAGCTGATATTATCTAGTTGGTAGGTGAACAGAAAAGCAAAGAATTTTATATATATATATATATATATATATATATATATATATATTTATACACACTCACTATATTTTTATAGTATTGAGGATTAAACCTAGAGGCCCTATACAACTGAGCCACATCCCCAGCCCTTTTTTATTTTTTGTCAGGGTCTTGCTGAGTTGCTTAGGGCCTTGCTTAGTTGCTGAGGCTGACCTCAAACCTGAGATCCTTCTGTCTCAGCTTCCTGAATCACTAGAATCACAAGTATGTGCCATCACACCTGACTTGGTTTATCTTCTAAGATAAACAGTGCTCTCAAGTGTCAAACGCTATGAGATATTTATGTTACTTTGATATCATTTTACTTATCTAATATTTGAGTTACTTAATATTACTTTGGGGATGCATGTTAAATACGTTTGCAAAGCAAGGCATGGCGATGCATGCCTGTAATTCCAGCCACTCAGGAGGTTGAGGTTGGAAGATAGCAAATTCGAAGTTAGCTTCAGAAATTTAGCAAGGTTCTAAGTAACTTGGTGAGACCCTGTCTCAAAATAAAAATATTTGGAAAAAAAAAGGATGGGGATATGGCTCAGTGGTAAAGTTCTTCAAGGTTCAACCCCTAGTACAAAAGAAAAATAATGTTTATGAAAAATTCTTCAGTTTAGTAATGTAATTTTGTGAATTAAATTTCATCCTTTTCTGAAATTTATGAAAATAAAAAGATCTTAAATCTCCTTCTAGTCCTAGCAAAACAAAGCTATAATATGTCTTCTTCATTTATACAGTTTTGACACAATGTTTCCTCCTCTTACTGAAAGGGTTACTGTAGACATATCAATAGTTTTCTGCCTTATATAGATTTCAATTTTCCCATATGTAAAAAAAAAAAACGGTAGTTTTAACAGACTACACTCAGATTCCACTGGACATGCTCCATGCATATAAAGATTAGAAGTTTCTAAACCAGATAGTCTGCCATTTAATCAGATGCTCTATTGAAGTAACTGATTAGTGCTGTACAATTCAGCAGTCTTTGGAAGCCTCTGTCTTCATTCAGTATCCTATCATGGCCTATACATAATATGATAATCTGAAACAGAATGGCATCAGATGTATTAGTTTGCTAGAGTTACCATAACAAATCATCTCAGGGTATTTGAAACAATAAACTTTTGTTTTCTCACAAGCTAGAAGTCTGAGATCAAGAAAATTTAATTTTCTCTAAGACCTGTCTCCTTGACTTGTAGATGCTCATCTTCTCTCTGTATCTTCACGGGCTCTTCCTTCTGTATGCATCTGTGGCATAATACCAGTAGACAAACAAAAGCAATTAACTCTCTCCTCCACTCTGCTTGCTCATCCATTCTCTTTACCTTCTGTCCTGTACTGTGTCTTCTGTAAGTCCAAATACATTGCATATGAACTTCCCTACCTCCCTTGACCCTTTTGTAATGTTTTACACTTAATATGCTCTAACAGCAATCACACTTTTCTAAGGGATTTTTATTTTCTTGTAGCCTGCAAGAATCAGCAATACCTTCTCTCCCTTTTCCTCTATAGGAGTTCCAATTTTGTACTTGGTATATTTCTATACTACCATTTCTAGATCATTAAGTTCTGGAAAAATCATTTGGCTTTTCTTGCTGTTCTTATAATGGCCCTTCAGTCCTTCACTGCTATCTGTCAATGGCTTACCTTTTCCTTTTCTATTCTTTCACCTTAAACAACTTCAATATTCATCTGAGTGAAACTTCTACCATGATGTATGAACCTGCTCTTGGCTATTTCTTATTAAAATAATAACAGCAGTATTTAGTCAATCTGCAACTACCTTCAGCCATCATCCCTTTTTCCTTTTCTCCTCAATTTCATGTTTGCCTAATTCTTGCTTTAGGCTGGTTTGGGGGCTACTCCTTTGTTGGTCTATAATCCAGTGCAAAACTAATTACATATTTCCATGAATTGCAGTCATTGTTTTGCATAGATAGTAGCATGTCTACAACACTAACACTATTCAGGAAGGGGTGTAGCTCAGGGGTACAGAACTTGCCTAGCAGGCCCAAGTTCCTGGATTCCAACCCACCCCAGTACAAAAACAAATAAAAAACACTTGCCGCACTATCCAATAGTAACATTGTCATTGTTCTCATATATTTCTTCAATACTGCTGATTCATTGGCAAGTATGATCTGCTTGTCTTAAATATCATTTAAATAGAAGCTGAAGTTTTTGATTCTCTAACATAATTCTGGTGCATACTCAATGGCTATTTTATTTTAAATGCCAATTTTCCTTTAGTCAAGAGGCACAGTTGGAAGTCTTCACCAAGAATTCTGTATATAAACCAATCTGGCACATTATCATTAAAAAACCTTGTTGAGACAGATATTTAAATTCTTCAATCTGATAATAGACTAAATATTCATATATTCTTCTATAATTCAGTATTGCATCTGATATACAGCCTAGTATTTTTATCTGATCAACAGACTTGGGAAGAGAGTTTTATGCACTCTTCTAAGCCTCAGAGCTCTTGTTAAATTAAATGATACATTATATAATTTCTTATAAGATATTATCTGATTAGCAGTCTCACAAGTTCATAAATACTGTATGGAGTGTGTGAGGAGAGAACATGCTTGGACCTCAAGCTGTCAGCACACTACGCGTCAATGCATACAATTATCAGTAGACAACAAATCAATATAGTTAGATCCAACACATAAGAAAAGATTCACAGCATATGGATACTATAATGCAACCTGATATCAAATGCTAACAAATGCCTCTAAAAAGCGGTAAAATTGTGTCATTATTTTAAGATTAAAATTTCCTGAATACATTTAGTATTTCTTAAAATCTAATTTATTCTAATATTCAGCATTACATTTACTGCTTAAGAGAAAATTATGACATAGGCATTGCTATCTCAGTTTTACAGATGAAGAAACTAAACCTTGAGAATGGAAATAATAACCCTACACAATCTAGATTTCAAATATGAATATCAAATGTTGCATATTCTCATAATTCTTCTTTAGATGAAAAAATGCCAAATAAGTCTATGCAAATTCCTGGGCTCTGTGAGAATATGAAAGAAATGCTTTTTAAATTTAAATTGTGGTTCCTTTTAAAATTTTCCCTATGGTGAGAATATTGAGACCAGTATTTTATTATGTTAAATTGAAATAACTTAATCTTTTCTATGTAACATTTAAAGTATACTTGGTGTGGTTTATTTTAGAAATCATTCAGCTTCCTTTTTCCCTATGAAGTTAGAACTAGTAGAACTGAAACTTTTTATATCAAAACTGTGCTGTGTGCTGGATATAAGATAGCACAGACCCATTTTCTTTAATAGGAGAATCAATCTTGGTTTTCTTTCCTTTTAAAAAGCTACCTGTGATAGTCTTTGGACTATCACTACACAAGGTCAGTTTTCATACCAGACTTTTCAAACCAGTGTCTTAAACTGCTGAGAAGCAATTTTGGTAAACATGGCATCTTAATGCTGCACTCCTTGTTGGCTCAATACAGGAAAGATTCACAGATTGAAACAATCAATAGAAAGCAGCGGGCTAGTCAGCAGCCCCCGCTCACCCTCCTTAGAAGTCCTGTAAAAGCTTACATCACTGAAGAAAATCATGGCAACAGCAAAATCAAAACTAAAATGGCAATCTTCTGCTCTTAGACTATCTGAAGCCACTTACTGTTCTGGTTGAATCTCTCCAGACTTCACATAATTCTGGATTATTGCTCTCAAGTTTTGGGGACTGTTTTCCTTCTTATCCATTGACCTGACATTGATATATGATAGAACATGTTCTACACTTAATTTCCCCTTCATATTACCTTCTAGACTGTAACTTTCCTAGGGCAAAAGGTAAAACATGACAGTGAATTCAGTCTGGGGAATGAGACATGGCACAGGGCACATTTTCAGAAGGAGAATAACTGTCTTTACACCTGTTATGAGCAAAAGATTCTGCAGTGAATATTAACTGAATATTATATAACTCTGGTAAACTTTCTGTGAAAGTTATTGCAATCATAGTAAAATATGATACCTTTTTTTATTCTCACTTTAAAATTTTTCATTTAAATTTTAATGGTTGTAATCTTTCCACAATCACATTATATTGGTCAACACATAAAGTATTATTATTGCTCCCTCCTGCCTGCTACCTTGAAGAATATAAAATTCTGGAAAAGACAAGACAATACATAATTGCAAACAGCATTGCAATCAAGTTACAATTAACTTGCATCAGGTACATGTTCTAGACACTTTAATTGTGCCATCTCTGGCAATCTTCACAACTCCATAAGAGTTAGGTATTAATATTACCCCAAATTTCAGATGAATAAAGAAAGTCTGGAGGTCTAGGCACACAATTATTGTATCCATTAACAAAAAGAAAAGATCTGTTAAATTTTCTGGAGTCATATTTGTTCATCTGAATAAGTATAAGTAGATAACAGCTAATCATTTTATTTACTTTAAATGTTTTTCTGATGTGGGCTGGGATTGCGGCTCAATGGTAGAGCATTTGCCTCGCATGTGGGAGGCACTGGGTTCGATCCTCAGCACCGCATATAAACAAATGAATAAATAAAGGTCAATCAACAATTAAAAAAAAATTTAAAAAAAAAGTTTTTCTGATGTGTAGGGAAGACCTTTATTTGTGTATTTTGAATCCAGTGAAATCATTGAATATATCAACATATAACCTGTCAACACTTACATGAATAACAATAATGTTTTCTTCCTGAAGAAAAGATACTTTCTTCATTTGAAAACATATCTAAACTTATGGTGTGTAGTTTTATTTTTCTGGCTAGAATATACCTTGTGTGAAATAGGAATTTATCTTTTCTGGTTTTTCTCCATATTATTTTTGTAGTATTTAAGAGAAAACATTATTATACAAGTAACACAAAATATATAAATTTTGACAGAATGATCTAATCTCTTTCAGATAAATTCTAATTACAAAATGAGAGTCTTTTATTTATACTATTTATTAAAATAAGATACACATCCCATGAAAATAGAACACATGGAACATGATAATAAAGCTTATTTCATTTTATAACACAGAAATAATTAAAAATTTTGACTACTTCCAGTCATTTTCACTTACACATATATATTATGAGCCTGTTATCAAGCTATATAGCTACCGAATATAGATTTTTATGCTAAAATTAGCATAAAAATTTGACTTCACATTAAATTTGTATTATTTTTCTATATTACATATTAATTATAATTTTAAATTTTATAATTTTAGTTTTTTATTATATGAGTTCAAAGTGTTTTATTTAACATTTTCTAAATTTAGATATGTAGTCTTGTATGATTTCATTCCTAAGTATAAATTATACTTGGAGGAGAGATGAGTGAACTTTTCTGTTCATACATTGTAGCATGTTATGTCATGTCATAAAAAAAGTTTTAATATTCTATAGAAATAAGAATAATCAGGCTTCCCAGGGGCCAAACAAAATAAAAATAATCAGTGTTTTACTTTGGTATATTTATTCTGAAGAATAATAAACCTATTTTCCAAGAAAAGTCTATCCTTTTACCATTATTATTTGTGTGTGTGTGTGTGTGTGTGTGTGTATGTGCTTCTTGAAAATCATCTTCATCTAAATTATAAATGGAAACTAGTGAAGATTCTTCAGAAGCTTGAGGTCCTAGGAACATAAAGAAGTAACTCTACTACTTGCTCATTAAAACATGGATTTCTGAAGCATTTGGATGTTGTAGTCTAGCAGTTCTCAACCCATCTAGTTTCAGAGTAGCATAATGTTCTTAAAAATACAGAACCCCCCAAAATTTTATTTAAGGTAGTTATATGCAGGGAGCCATCTGTGAACTATGCATAAACTAAAAGCGATGTTGAAGCCATTAGGCAGGAAAGCCTGGCATCAGGAATTCCCAGTAGCAATCCCACTGGTTTGGGAGTGCCTGGTCCATTTGGCATCCTGCCTAACTCCATCAGATGGGTGTGACCTGCTAAGAGTCAAACAGTCTGCCTACCCCCACATATAGCCTATTTTTTGTGAAGCAAGCACTAAGACAAGACTGCTACAACACTGAAACCTTATACCCACCAAACCCCTTTGATTTGTACCCCTATAAATAAAGCAAGTGTGGGCTCCATATTTGTTCGACAAGTACTCCTCAGGTTGGCTTTAACCCATTCTTTCAATTATATTTCTGGTCACTTGTGTTTATTTTGTGGTATTATTTTCATAGATTTTATTTGACAGCCAGTCCATTCTTCTGATGGGAACCCTTTCCCTCATCCATGGAGGATGTGAGCGAGGATTATGTTTACCTTATTAGAAGTTAAACCTAAGGAGGTTTTATTTATTAATTCATTAAATAAACATGTAAATTCAAACAACGTATTTTTATACAATTACCTACATTTTCCAAAATTTTTTAGAACAGTGGCATTGTTCTATATTTTTTGCAATTCTCTTTAGTTTATGAGTGAATCCAACACAACTGGATTATCATATCTGTTTCAGTACCAATTTTCCTTTACGCTTTAAAAAACTCCATTGTACACTACTTTAAATATATTCCATAGATTTCAGTATGTATTGTTTCCATAATCATTACTTCCTAGATATCATGTATTGTTAGTTTGTATTTCTTTAAAAAATGAAGTGATTTCAACATTTTTTTAAATTTGTAGGTATAAAGTTCTAATCTTCAATTTTGTTAATAATGTCTTACTTTATAGCTTTTTGACCAGACATTATTGGTAATAATATTCCTGCATTATCAGAATTCATAAACTTTGTTTAAAATATAAATCATATAAAATTTTGTGAAAATTCAGTGGATGTCTTAAAAATGTTGCAATGTATTTCCTATTACCAGAGGTCCAACATCTAATTTTTATTATGGTTCTTTTCAGACTTGTATGTACTTAAATACTTTTTGTCCATTTGATGTTTCTGGGGTTTAAAGTATATTCATAATACAATACTAGAGTCTCATCTTCTTTGTGTATTTACATAAATATTCCTTTGTATTTCATTTACAATGGCTTTTGTCAAGTTTCTCCAGTACTGTTTATTAAAGAAACTATCCTTTCCCCACTGAGTGTTCTTGACACCCTTCTTGAAGTTCTTGAGATGGTATATACATGGATTCATTTCTGCTCTGTTCATCTGTATGTCTTTTTTTCTTGTCAGTGCCATACTTTGTTAGCTTTGAGTCACTGTTACCAAAATACTCAACAAAAACAACTTATAGGTGGAAATATTTATTTTGAACTCAACATTTCAGAGGTTCAGTCCATGGTCAGTGGATTCCATTGCTCTGGGCCTGAGGAGAGCCAGAGCATCATGATAAAAGGAAGTGGCAGAGGAAATCTCTGCTCATGGAAGCCAAGAAGCAGTTAGAAATCAAGAAGCCAGGGGAAAAAATATAGTGCCTGAGAGCGTGGCCCCCGTGACCTACTTCCTCTAGCTTTGTCCCACCTGCCAACAGTTCCCACCCAGAAATCCATTCAAATAATTTATCTATCAGATGGATTTAGCCACAGATTAGGTTACATCTTTTATAATGTAATCATTTCACTCTGAATATTCATGTACTAGATATCATGTTTCCAGTAGTTGAGCTTTGGGGGTCACTTTGTATATAAGCCATGAAACTATGATATTCAGTTTTCTGTTGCTATAACAAATATCTGAGACAAATAAACTTATAAGCAGGAAAGGTTAATTTTGAGTTATTGTTTCAGAGGATTCAGTCCATAGTTGTGTCTTTTGGTACTGTTGCTTTGTACGTGTGGCAGCGTAGAGCATCATGGTGGGGACCATGTAGTGGAGGAGGTTGCTCACCTATGAAGGCCAGAAAATGAAAAAGAGAGACAGGAAGGAGCTAGGGGGTTACATAATCACCTCCAGGAGCATGAACCTGGTGAGCTAACTTCCTTCTACTAGGTCCCATCTGCCAATAGTAACTAAGCTTTTTGCATATAAGCCTTCAAGGGACATTTAAGTTCCAAACGATAACACATTATTTGATTACTATTGCTTTATAGCTTTCAGCTTTGTTGTTCTTGCTCAAAACCACTTTGAATTTTTGGGGTCCTTTTTGATTCCAAATGAGATTTGGGATTGTTTTATATGTGTTTAAAAAATGACAAAATAGATATTTTGACAATATTAATTATTCCTGTCCATCAACATGGGATGATTTCCCATTTATCTATGTTGCTTTAATTTTTTTCACTAATGTTTATTGTTTACAATATCTAAATCTTTTACCTTATTAGTTAAGAATATTCATTAGAATTTTGTTGTTTACAATGCTATTGTAATGGGATTGATTTTTTTAACTTCCTTTTGGAATTGCTCATTGTTCGTATTTTTGAATACAACTGATTTTTGTGTATTAATTTTTTAATTGACACAATAAAATGTACATATTTATGAGGCATTATGTAAAGTTGTTATATATGAACCATATGCAACATTCAAATCAGGATAAATCTATCTATGCATCAAGCATTTTTTAAGGAAAAATATTTGACAAACATTTATATGATAAAAGTTTAATATCCAAAATATGTAAGTAGCTCAAATAACTCAATAGCAAAAATATAAAAAAATTAAATCTGATTTTAAATAAGAAAAACACTAAAGAGACATTTCTGAAAATAAGATATATGAATGGCTAACAGTTAAATGAAAAGTTTCTCAACTCACTACTTAAGATGTGCAAATTAAAACCATGCTAAGACATTGCTTCATCCTTGCTAGTATCAATATTGTCAAAAATCAAACAAAGAAGTAAAGGAAAGCAAAAGACAACAGTTGTTGAAATAGAGAAGAGAGAACATGGATACACTATTGGTTAAAATGTAAATGGTGTAGACACTTTGGAAAATAGTATGGAACTTTCTTTAAAAATTAAAAATAATTTATTTTAAGTTCAGTGACACACACACACACACACACATTTGTATTTTATTTAGAGACAGGGTCTCACTGAGTTGCTTAGTGCCTTGCTTTTGCTGAGCTTGGCTTTGAACTCTATTTCTAAAAATAGAAATACCATGTGATCCAACAATCTCGCCTCTAGATATATATCTGGAAGAATTAAAATTAAGATCTTATCAGACACCTGTACCTCCATGCTCATTGCCACATTATTCACAACACCCAAGACACCAAAAATACATTAAAAGGGAAAAGCATAAAGCATATTTTACTTTGTGGCATGTACACAAAGTAAAATATCATTGAGATTCAAAAGAAGTAAATTCTGCCACTTGGGAAAACATAGAAGACCTAGAAGGTATTATAGTGAGTGGAGTAATTCAGATCCAGAAATACATATGTTAAATGATACTACCTAATAATATTAGAAATCTAAAATAGACAAGCTTATAGAGGCAGGGGAATGCTTGTTGCCAGAGGAACAACAAGGAATCAGGGGAAACTAAATGTATCAGTAAAAGGATACAAAACTCCAGCTGTACAAGATGTATAAATCCTGGAGACTGTTGAACAATGCAATTCCTATAGTTAATATTATATCAATACTCTAGCCAATACCATACATAGATATTGATTAATGTAAATATTATAGGATAATAGCATACCTATTATATTCCTCCAAATTTGCGAAGAGTGGAAGCAAAAACACTTCCATTCCCTTCCTTATTTGTAATAAAATTTCCCTATCCAAAAAAACTAAGATCTTTTTGAAACTATCTCAAAAATCACAAATATTACTTTGACATAAGGAAAATTCTCCATAAGAACTTTCTTAAAGAATAAGATAGATTTACTTCAAAGCAATTTTTCTTTCATGGGTATATTGTGAAGTAATGGGCAACTTCTTTGCTAAGGAAGAAAAACCAATAATCCCACAAATTGAATTTATATGTGGTTTCCTTTTGTCAATTAATCTTCAAAATTATACAATCCTAGGTTTGCACATTTTCAAATAATACTGTGTGGTGGTTTATAACAACTTAAAAAAAATGACTATTTTTTATTCTTGAATAAAATGAAACAAAAAATTTTTAAGTTCAGTGATGAATATATATACATATATATATATGTATATATATATTTGTATTTTATTTAGAGACAGAGTCTCACTGAGTTGCTTAGTGCCTTGCTTTTGCTGAGCCTGGCTTTGAACTCTTTATCCTCCTGCTTCAGCCTCCCAAACTGCTGGGATTACAGGTATGCATCACTGTGCCCACCACTCTTGAATATTTTTGCCCAGGGCTTTGAGATTCTTCTTCAAAAATTATGGCATGAAATGAATTATACTATACATGTACTGAAATATGTATTCTTAAATGTATATGAATTAGGTAATGATAACATTAGAATAATGTGCCATTTTTAAAATTCTATTTTTTCTAAACTATTTAAAATGTAAATTCTAAAACACTGTAAAGATTTTTCACCTTTTCAGAAAATTAGCTACATGCACATAAAGATTTACAAAGACATGTACTAATAGAGGTCAGGCAGCCCTCTGACCATCTATCTACTGGTTTCAGTTTTTGTTTTAGAGAAGCACAAGTGTTCTGAGGAAAATGGTTCAAGATGCCACAACTCCATGAGAAAAACAAAAGGATATTAAAATGCAGGAATTCTATGACCTTCTCTATATTCCAGCAGCTGGAATACACAGATGTTTGCTTCTTCTTTCTTTTCTGTTTTTTTTTTTTCAATTTATTGAAAACAATAAAAAGACTGTAGCTCAATTGAAAAGCTATGCTTTCGTTCATTTGTTTAACTGAATATGAAGGAGAGGAATTAAAATCTTAAATTTACAACTAAAAATCAAAATACCAGATGGTTCTGTAATTGAATATTTCTTTTCTCCCAGAACAAACCATACTTTCTCAGACATGAAGATATGGGCTGAAAATACGTGTGTATGTAATTCAGTTCTTGCACTTGAAAACAGGTAACTTGAAAGCAAATTAAGACAAAACAAAAAATTCCTTTATTATTGAGAACTCTGGATAAGTTAACAAATTATATTTAAAGATAAATTATATTTGTATGAGCCATTGCATATTGATTTACACTTGACCATTCTGAATATTTACAGGATAAAACAATTTTGAAATAAAAGGAAATATATATATATTTAAGAAAATCTATGATACTTTAGGTTTCATTTGAGACAAAAATAGCAGTAACCTTATAATCTGCATTAGTAATATTTTGAAAAAAAATCAAGAAAATAAGAATATAAATCAAATAGCAATAATATATCTGGTTGAACATAATTGTTATTTTAAGTATGTGCAAGGTTCAATAAAACAATAATTACAGCCAGGCACCGTGGCACATGACTGTAATCCCAGTGGCTCAGGAGGCCAAGGCAGGAGGATGGGGAGTTCAGAGCCAGCTTCATTAATTTAGGGAGGCCGTAAGTGGCTCTGTGAGATCGTGCCTCTAAATGAAATATAAAAAACTGTTGGGGATGTGGCTCAGTGAGTGCCCCTGGGTTCAATCTCTAGTACCAAAAATTAGAAAAGAAAAAAATAATTAAATAACAACAACAAAAAGAAAATAATTACAAAATGTATAAGTGTGTTGTATTTAGGTTTCCAGATTTGCATTTTTGTATTACTGTGTGTTCTACCTCCCCCTAAAAATACAAATTCTGATCCATGGAAATTGTGAATATGGAAAAAAGGACTTGGATGTGGGGTTAATTTAAGAATTTTGAAATGGAAAGATTATCCTGTATTATCTGGGTGGATGCTGACTATAATCACATGCCTTTTAAGAAAAAAGTAAAATGAATTTTGGCTACAGAGACAGAAGGCAGAAGACTGAGGTTTGATTCAGTGCTGCTGGTTTTGAAACAAGAGAGAGAAAAGGACCATAGTCAAGGAAATTGAGGATTGCAGGTGGCCTCCAGAAGTTGGAAATTACAAGAAAATGGATTTTCTTCCTCTATAGGGAATATAACCTACTGCATTTTGATTCAGTCCAGTAAACCATATCTCAACTTTTGACCTCCAGAACTAAAAAGGAAGTATACTGTTTTATAATGATTTATTATAGGAGTCATAAGAAATTAATACACCCTTATAACAAATTATTTTAGTAGCTGTTAAATTGTGCACATTACGAAACATGGTAAAATATATTTTAAAACACCCAATTTATTTATAAACTAAAGCATTGTTTTAACAGAATTTTCAAAAATGTAAATTTCATTATAAGAAGCAATAGATACATATAGCCAGATACATAGATTAACATATGTACAAAAATATAGATTATTTTATATGTAGAAATTTTTTATCTTAAAGATATTGTTTTTAAAATATTCATTATGCACTACAGTTAACAATTTTTTATTGTATATTTAAATATGTTTAGACAAAAAGATTTTAATGTCCCCAACATACAGATATAAATGTTTGAAGTGATGGATATGCTAATGATACCAATTTGATAACTACATTTTTAATAAATGTATTAAAATTGTTACATTGCTATAAATGTGTGAAATTGTTTTAATCAAAGATAAAGATTGAAAATGCATCACACCTTCTGAATGCACATTGAATTGAACATAGTTTTTATTTTTTTCTTTAAGATTTAAGGAATGAGTGATGATCATCTAAAAATATGCTTGTTTTGACTTTGATCCCTCCTGGTAAAATTAAATAATCTTTCTAGAAAGTTATATTAAGATTTTATTATGTTACTATTTATTCAAAGTACTTTTGTTTTATCCAATTAAGCAATTTATTCTATTTATATTGTAATTCAATTAATTATCTCAATATATAGTCACTTAATTATTTATCCCAATTGTTGGTTGAGAAAATTGAGGTGCAATGATATAAAGTAAATGAGCTCTAACTATAGTAAGAAAATGACAGAACTTACATATAGGCAGAAGTTGGAAATGCCAAGAAATGGATTTCTCCCAATGAGAACCATTGTTTTCCATAAGTATCTATTTATAAATGATCAATAGTAACATCTAATTTTTACCTTTATTTTCATTTACTAAAGTATTTCAACCAGTTTTCTATTTTTTCACATTTCAAAATTTAATTTTGGATGGTAGTGTTTTTCTTTCAGATTTATAAAAATGTGGTTCAATTATTTTGATACTAGTAACAATTATTGGTTCTTTTCATTACTTTTAATTCTGATTTTATTTTTGTTTAATGTGAGCTTACTTCCACTTAGTAAAATTATATTTTGCACATACATAGTCAGTAATATTTCTATATGAAGTGGTCAGAAAATTATTTGAAAGCATGATCCTTTTTTTTACCAAATATTTTTCAGATTGACATGTAATTTTAATAGATGTAATGCAAACATTGGCATATATAAGATGAGGATAGCATCTTATTCTTTTGCAATGATAGTCATTAATTAAAAATGTCTTTCTTATCTGCTGATTTTACTAGAGCACATCATTGATAACTTGATCATAGGGGTTTTATTTGTAGAGTTGTTGTTGTCAGTGTTACTGTTGCTTGTGTGTTTATATTTACTGCTTTATTAGGTGCTTCAAGGTGAAGTCACATCCCAAACAGCTTTCAAACTGTGGATGTGAATTGAGTTATTTAAATAACAGCATCATATTTTACATAAAGAACAATTCTGTTTTTTTTTTAATTGAAATATATAGTTTTTATCATAGGGGAAAGTATAAGCATTCTGAATTTTCAGAATTTTTGAATAGCAGAATCAACATGAAATTATCACTATCAGCATTTTTAATGTTTTAGATAGTTATAATGCTCTGGTACTTAGACTATTTTAATTTAGATAAATGACCTGGATTTTAAATGTTTACTAACAGGCAAAATATGATAAGATAGTCCATTATGACTATTACAAATTTAGAACTTATAATTGAATATATATATTTCCTTTTCATCTTATAACAGTCATTTTGAAAGTAATATTTCATATTTTCCCCATCTTAAAGTACAAATAAAAGTGTAAATCATGCAATAATGAGTAATGATAAGACTTTAAGTTTATTGTATGTTTTAAAGTTTTTTTGTTTTTTTCTGATACTGGGGATTGAACCCCAGAATACCCTACCCCTGAGCTAAATCCTCAGCCCTTTCGTAAGTTTTATTTTGAGGGAGGGTCTGGCCTCAATTTGTGATCCTCCGGCCTCTGCCTGTTTAGTAGGTGTGATATAGGCATGTACCATTCTGCCTACTTTTTTATGCAAGTTGTTTTGTGGTGTTGGGCATCAAACCTAGGGCCTCATATCTTCTATTATTGACCTATTCCTTAGTGTAGCAAATGAATTTGAATAAAATTAAATGAATCTGTGTATATTTTCAATCTTTTGGGAAAATTTTATTTTATTGTTAAACAAAAAACTAATATTATATAAACATTTAATGTCTTCACATGACAAATACTTTCTGATTAATAGAAATATTATATACCTCATATAGGCTGTAATAAACCTCCATGCTAGATTATAAAACTGCAAAAATTTACAATTTATTAAATCGTTATTTAACGCTATTTTTGGGAAATGCAACAAATAATTTTGCATATATTAAACATTGTAAGTTTCTTAAATGAATTTATAACATAAATTATTTTTTCATAGTGTTTAATGACAGAGCTAAACTCTACATACATTAAAAGGAATGTAAGAACTAGTACCTACAATTTATTCTGCCATAAAATTTTCTGGGAAGTATGGTGTTTCTCCTTTTATGTTACTATTAGAAGGCATTCAACACATTTACAGTAATGCCTAATCTATTTCTCCAGCCATTTAGAGAAATATTCACTTGAAAATAACCTTGAAATTTTACGTATTGGTTTAATTTCAACCACAACATTACTTGTTATTCCCTACAATCTTGGACCATTACTTTAAGTTTAGGACTGACTTTGACCATCCTTTTCATATTAGGATACCCTGTTTGTGGCTTAAGCAATAGAGAGCATATCAACAGAGATGCCCAATGTAAGTCAGTTTGGTAAAAATGTTAGACCAATGTTTATCCAATGAATGTCTCCCCCACATGATACTGGGTATTCTTGAAGACCTGGATTATGTGATTAATTAATTCATCTTGTCATTTAACATTGAGTGGATGAATATTCACTATATGATGATAAACAAATCAATGAAAAACACCTGTAAATCTATAGCTTAAATTTGTATTGACCAGAGGCATAAATAGGTAGGACATGTAATATAAGAATAAATTGTAGCCAGATGCAATGGCACACGCCTGTAATTCCAGTGGTTCAGATGTCTGAGATAGGAGGATCATGTGTTCAAAGCCAGCCTCAGCAAAAAGGGAAGTGCTGAGCAACTCAGTGAGACCCTTTCTATAAATAAAATACAAAATAGGGCTGGAGATGTGGCTCAGTAGCTGAGGGCTCCTGAATTCAAGCCTCTGTACTAAAAAAAAAAAAGAAGAAGAAGAAGAAGAAGAAATTATATATTTTATTAGAAGGCAAATAATTTACAAAACATTATAATGAGAATAATCCAGAATTTTGGAGCACACTATTTCTGTCATAAAATACATGGTTACCCTCATTAAGGAGGTAACATGCAGGAGTTCTGACTATGGAAATATACAGGACAGCGAGTCTTCTCCGGTTGTGGAAAGTGGTGCCAGAATGGGAGAGCAGTGCCTGAGATTGAGGCCTCTGATGACTTCATGACTGTGACATGCTGAGTGCCTGGGAAAATTTTCGTGCAAAGGTGCAGGATGCCTAGCTGCTCTGGTAATGGTAATGCCTTCCATGAGGAGGTTCTGTGTTAGACTCTTATCAGCCTGGACCTTGATCTCATACACTCAGCAGCTGGAAATAAAGAAACTCTTGATAGAAAACCACAATGTTTCACCAAGTTCAGCTGCTCCTGAACCTGTCCACGTAACAGTAACTTTAAACAATGGACTTTCTTGAGAACTACACAAAGCTCCTAACATTGCACGTTGCAACTTAGGATGTAACTCAGGAATAAGTTATAATGTTGCTGACTCTGTAACCTGCCTAATGATACAATGAACAATAAAGTCCTAATGATGCCAATGACCTAATGTAAACTATGGATATAAATAAAGCTGGCAGCTTGGACAAGGAGCCATTTTTGTCTCTGCATTTTGACTCTGTGTCTCCTTTGATATCTTTACAGTAATAAGTGGACAGAGATGTAAATAATATTTTGAAAGATTGTTCTAGCTTCTAGGTTTAGGATACACTAATACTGGGCTTTGTTTTGGGGGAGGGCCATTACAGAGGGGCAGAAGGACAAGTTTAGAAGCTGTGAGTCCTGCTAGGAAAGTAGTATTGCAAACATGGTTGGAGATGTGTGCAGTTTGGAGTAGAATTTTGATAATTAATATGATAGGAACAACTGAAATTTAGGCTTGAAGATAGAACCAAAGCAAGTTTTATGACACAAGAATGTTGTATATGACAGAAAAACAATCATCAAGGGTGATTTAAATAAACTGTTTTTTGAGGAAGTTGAAAGATAAAATTACCATCAACTGAGACAAAGAGAGGTATAGACTGAATTTGGTGTTTAGATGTTGAATCTCCATGTTTAGTTGCTGTAAAAATAAGAGTGAATATTTAAATATTAGAGACTGGTATTTAAGGGAGAATTGTGGGCTAAAAATATAGAGTAGTGTTTAGTTTACATTATATATTTATTCAAATAAAGAATAATTGTATATAATGCTAAATACCAAGTTAAGAGATCACAGGAGACACATACTTATCCATTCCCAAGAATTTTGTTCTTGGACGCAAGAGTACTTTTTTATTTTCTTTGGAACCAGTTCACATCTCACAAAATATATTATTTGTTCCTAAAGGAAATTAGCTAGGTTTTACTATACCATTTAAATATGTAACACAAAGTGAAAGGGGAAATGAACATTTTCATCTGTTAGGGCCATCATAAATCTGATTGATCTGACATTCTGGAGCTTCTGTCTTGAAATTCATTTCAATCTATATTCACTCTTTAGTCACATTCTCTACTCTCATGGTTATATATTTTTAATATATATTTAAAATTTGTAGCACAAACTAATTTTTACTTTGGCCCAGAATTCTTTTATAAATGTCAGGAATGTATATACACTTAAGCTTTTATGTGGACTTTATATGTATCTTAAATTGTTCTAAGATATAGACACCATAATAATTGAAATGAGATAAAGTTTTATTCGTAAGATTAATTTAGAGCATCTACTGAAGTTCATCAGAATGTAGTCACTGTTTGTTTTCTTTTAATACTTTTTTCATTGGAACATAGTAAACTAGACCTTCTGAACATTAAGTTTATGCATATAGTTTATTATAAATGTGAGAAGATCAGTATGAACCAAAGTTTAATCTCTTATGTATTGGAATAAATCCTATGCACTAAAGTAAAAAGGCTCCATTGTTTGTATCTGTAGCAAAATTTGAGCTTCAATTTAGAATTTAGAATGGGACTATTTCACTTGAATGAAAGAAAAATTGCTTTCAGTGACTGGAAAAAATATACTGTATCTCTTTCTACAAAAGGCTAACTTGAAATAAGGAGAGAGGGACTAACTTCAGTTACTTTGTTTTTTATTTATTTGCTAATTTGTCTTTGTAGTGAGCCTTCTACATCATGAGTTGGAAACTGCAGAAATTACGGATGTTTTGGAAGGTTACATTCATGCTAATCTTATAGATCCGAGGGAAAAATGTGGGGGGGGAATTGAGTTTCTGTATTCAATGACAAGCAGTAGAACCTGCTACCAGATTTTCAAAAGTAAGCACACTCTTACGCTGAAAGTATAATGAAAGTATAACCAAGATGAAAGTTAATGTTTTGTACCGTGAAATAAGCTTTCTAAGAGAAAAGAGGGATTTTATAGTGTATTATTATTCAATTTTTCTTAAAAATTCGAAGTTTAATTTCAAAGTATACATGACTTCAAAAACAAATGATTTTTTTGGTTAACATAGCTGGACATTACAAAACAATGGCTGGACACTACATCTCTATTCATGCCACAAATCATTATGTGGATCACACCCAGAACCAAGACACTAGACACTGCAAGGAGCAGCTTGTTTAACCTCCACTTAACTTCCCTGAATTATTTCTGCCTTTCTTCTTTTCCAGTCCCATTACAACTTTTCAAAGAGTTGACTGTCTGTTATTGGCAAATCTGATTTTATCTATGTCAAACTGCAGAAACAAGTGATTGACACCAACATAACCTTTTGTTTCAGGGAGATCCAAGATATTGAGCTTCAATGGCAGTTATACAACAAATGTATTCGACATATTCAGCTTGACAGGAAACAAATATTGTGCTTTGGAGCGGCTTGAAGTTTAAAACAAAGGAGAATGTCATGTTTTTCAGTAGCCATTAATAACTGTCAGTTTGTTGATGATGATCTACTCTCTTTTTAATATAGGAAAGAAAAGGAACCCTCTTTCCAAAACAGTTCAATCAATTTGCATTTTCATTAAGGGGATAGGTAGGTATTCTGGAACAGTTCTCAAAGAAAAAAATCTAAAATTCAGAAAATATTTGTCTCCTGTTTTATTGGAGCAATTTATTAGAGATCTATTATTTTCATATATATTTGTAAATTTTTCTTGAGAGTCCAGAAACATTTTATTAAAGATACAAAACTTTGTCCTCATTTTTACTTTTTAGTTATATAAATAATGAAATAAGTAAAAAGAATGACAATATGTAATGTAATCTTAAACAGGAATGTGACTAAAAGGCATTAATAATGATTATTGTGTCTGATGGAAACACACACACACACTTTCTTAATTAACACTCAATGAAGATGTACATTTAAATGTCAAAATAGTTTTGAAGTGATGGTGAAAAGGTGAGCTTTTCTTTTGAAATATGAAAATTTTTATTGAAATATGAAGTAAAATAGAACACATTTCTATATAAATCTGTGAGAGTTGAACTGCAGTGAAGGTTTGAAGATGCCAACCATCTGCAGATATCATCTGTTTGCCATGAAAGCATCAGTACTCATTAGCAAAAAAGAGTTATTCCCTGTTTTCGCAGATGTCCACCCTGGTTGCCTAGAATAGACCTCATCCAAAAGGAAAAGCATGAAGAAAATCCACGCCAGCAAATAAAAACAATGTGGTTTCTCAGTCTTCATATTGTTGGAATGAAAGCAGGTTTTCTAGTATATTCCTTCAAAAGGATTAGACTTTTGAAAAATAAGTGTCAGTAAAAAAAATCTAACATAAGTCCTAATTAATTATACTGAATAATAGGTAGTCAACTGACAGTAAATCAATTTAACATTACAAATATTTCATTCTGTCAATCACACTAATTCGCAAACAATAGATAAACCAGCTTATTGGCAAGTTAATGATCATCTTATGTTCCTTATTCATTATTGTTTATTAAGTGGATTATTTTTCCTAAAACTCAAGTATGGAAAGAATATATGGAAAGAATATATAAAGTATCATTGCTATTTTCTTTTTAAAATGTATGTGAGATATAAATGCACAGAGGTTTACAATCACAATGCATCTAGTAGTAGTTATAGGATCCCAACACAAATGGAAATGTAGTATTTTATGTAGTCTCCATCTTGTTCATTTTTATATCATTAATACATTGGTAATCAGGTAGAATGTTCACCGATTAATCTGTTGGCTTGAATCTAACAGTGTTGTGTTGTTGTGTTGATGTTGTTTGTGTAAGAAATTAATCACTGCTAGTAGATTGGAGATGGACATCCTGAGTCTTGTGCCTTCCTGTTGACATTGCTAGTCCATGGCTTGCTAAAAAGTGCTCACAGAAAATAACAGTTAATTGTTTTCTGTAAACTACTAGAGGAATTTGCACAGGATTTGTGTTTTGTGAATATTTTCCCAGTAACTTATCAATAAAAGACAATTAAAGGAAGTGAGGGAGGTGGCATATGTGAAATTAATTTTCTCTTAAGTCTGTACATGAATATAAAAATAAGTAAAGTAAATTGAGCAGGGAACAATTGCAAACTGAAATTTAGCATAAAAATCTTCTACCAACTAGTCTCTAAAGTAATTAAAAATTTAATTCTAGGTCTAATAGAAATTGTTAACTCATTAAACAAGAAAAAAATAAACCTATATGAGTATATCGTAATTCTAATTCTTCTTGGAATACAAATTACAATAAAAACACCCAATTACCACACATATTTAGGTGCTGAATAATATCCTCAGTTAAGTATTTACAACCAGTTTGGTTATATAAACTTTGAAGAAGGACTTTTTAGATGGATAAAGTCAATATAAATTGAGTTCAGTGCAGACAAAAGCCATTATCATATATAAGATGATCTGAATTCAGAACTCCAATAGTATTAAGAACATTTACAAATAAAATAAGATCTTAACTTTTACAAATATTATTGCATAGGGAGTCATAAAAAATTAACTATTTGTTGAGAAATTATTGTAGTGTACACAGTATGCTATATTTTCAGTTTTGAGACTAGAAAATTCTGAGAGGTAAAATGTGACTTCATAATTCACATGCAACTTGTATTGCCTTCAAATAAGCATAAGATTTCAAAGAATTTTGGTGTTCTGCCAACCAGAGATACAGAATATCATCTGAAGTTTCAGTAGGGTTCCACTAGGTCTCCATTTCCACTCATGACTATACCAGCCTACAGTGATAATTTATTTTAGAGATGATAAATAAATTTAATTGGAAGGATTCACTGAGAATGATCAAATAAACCCTATAATATAATAGCTATGTATATTTATAGCTATTATACATATTAACTTCTAATAGGATATATGCTTTGTTATCAACCTTCTAGATCTTCTGTTCTAGGAGTGTATTGAAACTCTCACCTATGAATGAAGAAGAGACTGTATGTTTTCTTGTCCAGTTACAATTTGTTTTACAAATGCACTTTGTATGCCACAGATCATGTTTTCTCCTATGAAGTTATTCGTAACTAATTATAGAACGTTTGTCCAATATGCATTTGTTCAAATTACACATCAAATAAAATGCTGATGGTATTCCTAAGCAGGCTTTGTTTTTTATAATTTTCAGCCACACTTGCCCATGCCATTTTTGTAATTATTGTACCCTATATTTCTTTGTTCCATTCAAATTTTAAAAAAAGATTTTAAATTTTCTAATTGTTTTCTGTGTTCTGGAACCAATGTTCTATATCAGCGAAGAAACAGGGAATAGAGAAATAGACAAAAACTATATTATCAGCTGCAATCTGAGAGCACAATTATAATGCCATCTGTGTTGGTAATAGATTATATGGTATGTTAAAAACCTGGTTACCAGCACTCATTTTCTAAATAATATTATTAACTACTGTACCTGTTTGCAGTGTATGAGATTTATATCTAGTATCATGCCACCTATTTTTTTAGTACTAGGACTTCTTCACCAAGATCTTCTATTTTAAATTCAACACATCAGTTGTAATAAAAGTACCACACTAAAGCAGGATACTAATAACAGGTGGGAGTACGGTGGGTGGTATACGGGAAGTTTCTATATTATTCAATCATGTTTTAAAAAACTAACACTGCTTTAAACATAAAGTCTATTAACTTAAAAAAATGAAAAAGAATGAAAAATTATCAAATTAAATTATTTGCTATACAGCTGATCTGCAAAAGTCTTAGCATATGTAAAATGTTAAAATAAGACAACTTCTTCATACAATTCACAATGTTAACAATCACTTTACAACTAATGAATATTTTTATCATTTTTTATTTTTCTTAGAATTTTAAAAATTATTTCATGATACATTACCAAATTCATAAAAACATTGATTTGCTATTTCTCACTTGAGAGTTTACAAGGTGAGAATAGCTATGTTATATTATAAATTGTAAAAGACTATATGGCATTCAGTACATCTAAGTGTGGAATTTCCTGAAGTGATATTTGATCCAAATATCAATATACTTATTGAGAATAGGAACTAAAGAACATTCTTTGATTGCAGGCCAGAGTATTAGTTATAAACACATTTCTTTTCCTGCAAATAAAAAATTAGATTTTTGTTGTTAATTTTCTATATAAAATGGATGCTAAACTACCAAAAGTATCCTTAAAGTTGTATATGAAATATTTAGTTAATTTTATAAATAGAAATGAAGAAAATGATGGTTACTGAAGTAATCTGTAAATCATGTGTATACTAAGTCCTCCTCAGTAATTGCTTTCTAAAAATGTAATCTAAAATTTCACTTGATTTGACAGCCGCCATTCTAATCAGTCAAAATATTGAAATGTCAGCCTCTGAATAATAAGAAAACAGAAAAATTCAAGCTAATCAGCATATTTATTGGAGGAAAAAAGACATTTAAGTGTAATTTCTATGTCAAAATATTTCATTTTTAGGAGACTTACCTGGCATCAATTCTAATAAGCACCATAAATGATATACTTTTGGTGGCTATAAAATAAAATCACTGAATATTTTTCTCACTCAAATAAAAACATTATAATAAATGTTCATATGAAAACATGATCATTTCAAACATTTTAAATGAATCAAATTCCCTATATTGGTTTCTTCTTTCCCACTGTCCTTAAAACGATTTGACCGCCTATCCCCATTAGTTCTCATAGTGTTTCCATTTGCAGAAGCCTAAAGGATTTGACTTTTGCTGTTTTTACCACATGAATACTCAAGCTGGTCGAAAGCTGTTAAATTCCATTGTCTTCACAGATGTTCAAAAGCAACTGAATTGTATTTCTTCTTTTGTTTTGGTTTGAGGCACTCCAGTTGTCTAGATGCCTAAAAGAAATCATTTTCTGGAAAGGAATGAGTTGGCTTTAACTTACATCAGGAATAATGGAATTGAAAACAAGTAAATGGGAGGAGAGCAGGTATACAGTAGCCAAAGAAATGAGAACCAATTAGTGGTTCAATGGGTGATACTTTACTCCATTTACTTAAATTAGTATTTATCGATCTCCTATTACACACTGTGCTTGGCACAGTGGGTGATGCAAAGATCAATTGAACATAACTACTCTGTTGTCAGAACTCACAGTCTACTAAGGGAGATAAGAAACTTATACAAACCAGGTCAATTCTAATAAGCACTATCAGGGAGCTATAGACAGAGTAAATTAAACAAAGAGATGGGAGAGATTGCATGTAATTGGATGATTTGGAAATATTTTACTGAGGGCATGACTTCTCAGATAGATTATGAAAGATGGATGAGAATCTTAAATGTAGGAAAGGAAACTGAAGTAGATGGAGCATCATGAGTCAAAATATGTAGATAGAAAATAAATTTAGATGAGTTCAGTAGAGCTAAAAGTTATTGTTTTATATGTTATTATATGTTTCTATTCCACCAAAATATAGAATAGAATGTGATGTGTTCCCAGAGGAAGACATGAAGGAACAACACATACAGCTGATAATGGACAAATTCATTTACTAGTAGTTATTTAGAAAAGTGAATGTTTGATATTTTATCTTTTTTCTAAATTAACATGGTAGCCTAACACAATTTTATTGATGTTGGCAAAAGTCATAAAATTCTGAGTCAGAGGTAAAGAACACTTTATTACCTATAACAGTAACTATGACCAGAATATCCACATTTCTCTGCACTGGTTACTCAAGCCTCAGTCCTCCTAGGGTGACAAAAACTATATCAGGTGACAGCTGCATATGCAATGGGTTGCACTACAGAAGAGGAGATCTGAACATAGGGAATATAAAATTTTTATAATGTGCAGTAAACATGCCTGCCCTTTACCCTAAAGGAAGAAATGATCTTGGCCTAACAGGGCTGTTGGTTACAAAAACATTCTTAAAAAACAATTCAGAACAAAGACAATCAGTAGTTCAATTTACATACAGAAATGTAAGTAAATGCTGGAGAATTTTCCCCCAACAAAGTTTGAATAAAGAAAATGGAATTCTTCTTTCTGACACAGGAACGAACAGAAGTAAAGAGTAAAGAGCCATCAATATTTTTTAAGTTAGGCAGGAATGAAGTCATTTCATCTGACAAGGGAAATATTGAAGGAGGTAAAGAGAGAATTGAGAGTAGAAAAGAAAGGAGATAACCATTGGAGATAAAGGCCTGTAGGTAAATTGAGAAGAGTGCAAAGACATTTTGATATTTTAATTAGTAGGACTTCTTTACTGATTGGATTAAAGCCAAGATGGTCAAATTTGAGATTATATTCAAAATCTTAGCTGTGTGAAGAGAAAAAGGCAAAACAAAAACAAAACAAAACAGAACAGAACAAAAAGAGAAAGCTCTAAGTTAAAGGAAGCGTCTGCATCTAAACTCCAGGAATCAAGAGCTAGATGCATTTATGTTCATGTACCAGGGAGACATCCAACTATAGATGTTGGATGTGAGGTTTTCTATTTAAATCTTGAGTTTAGGTGAGGAAGTAAGACTGTGGACAGGGCCAGGTAGTAGCATAGAAACCCATGCTAAGAAGGGACTTGCACCATGAGTTACTGCTGCGTGGAAACTCTTAATACTGTCTGAACAAACAATACCAGAAATCAATGAAAGAAAGAGTGCAAATCGCTTGAAAATTATGAAACCATTCAGTCTTCTCCTTCTCCTTTTCTTCCTCTCTGGCTCTTTTTCTTCTTTCCGAACATTTTCCAAAATATCATGTAAGCAAAATAATAAGGATGTGGGATAGTTAACTGCAAAGAGGCTGCTTTTCATTTGTGCACTTTTGTATTGTAGTTCCAATTAGCTCAGAGATTAAAAATTTTCAATCCTTAAAAAGAAACTGGAAGTATTTTATTAAATATGGAGTTAGGCTATCCTACAGAAACCACATGAACACTAATTATATCTATGGGTCAAAATTAAGAGTAGCAATTTAATTGACTTTGCTACCTCAGCGCTCACTGGGAAAAGATAGTTACATTTTTTAATTTGATGTTTTAATGATTGAGAAATGATAGTTTTCATTTGTTTTGTTAGTTTGGTTTTTGATTGAGGAGCCATGCAAGGCGACTGCAGTGGATTTGAAAGGCAGCCACTAGGCATTGTCATGTGATTATCAGCAACTTGAAGGCATACCTGCTTTTAACAGCCATGCTGTTTCTAATTGAGAATGTCACTGAAGAAATGGCAGAGAGGTCTTTTATGTCCCCTGGGAAAACTAGTTTAAAAGTATGTCACTTATATTACAGGAATTGAATAGATTGGTTTCAGCTGCCATTGAAAGTACCCTTAGTAAAAAGAGAGCAGACAATTTTTCCCTTTCTTGATTTATTTGTATTATATCCATGTGATGAATCAAAGCTAAATATTTAATTAACTTGATTTTAAATACATTTTCCTACTGTGAATTAGCTCAGATACAGTTTAAGAAAATAATAGAGACCCAGGCAACTGAGGCCAGACATAAAGTCTCTAATTCTTATCTCTCAGAATAAGGAAGAGGAACTTCCAGCATTCAGATCTGTGCACTTGAGTATTGTGTGAAAAGGATGTGGGTGTCTGCTGGAAATAGGGAACCTAGAGGGTAATTGAATACCTCTATTCTGGTTTCCAAATCAAGCAGGACTTTTGTCAGTGTTAGCCACTGGCCTTTCACTTCCCAAGAAAGTCTGATTTATTGCAAATGAATCAAGCAATATGTTGCAGACTGAATGTATTTAATCATATTTCCTATCCTCTTTTCTTCCACAGTCACTGGTAACTTCTGTGATTCTACGAGGTTGCTTCATAAAGGATGTCATAAATTTACTCATGAAATATTTTGAATTTACTTATTTTCCTCTCTGAACAAAAAAGTTACAGGAGGAAAGATCCCTGTGTTGTTTTCAAATCACATGCTGAATCTACTAATTATGAACTAAGTTTGGATATTTAGGTCAATAATATTTGCTTCCAGTTTCAAATTTTCATAAGGTATAAACATAGTGTTGAATTTCTTTTAACTAGAAATTCTGCAGTAAAAATGAGAAATAAATCGATGTAGTGCTCACTAAATGCCAGGTACTCTCCTTTGGACCAAGGGTGAATTTGGTTCAGTGTGTTGTGGATGTTTGTTGTAGATTCATCATATACAGAAATAACAAGATGTAAGGCTGAAGTTTGTAAATTAAAGGTTGATATGAATTTTTCTGAGAATTGTTATACTCTTAAGGTGCTAATACAAGTTAGTTTCTAGTCTTACCTAGATCATCTTAATAAATGGAGAAAAATCATCTCCAACTTTTCTTGACTCATTGCTATCCTGATGACTCCTGCCTACAATCATCTGCATCCATCTTTCCCTTGTTATCAATCAAAGCTTGGTGGTGCACACCTCTAATCCCAGCACTTTGAGAGGCTGAGGCAGGAGAATCGCTAGTTCAAAGCTAGCCTCAGCAACAGCGAGGCATTGAGCAACTTAGTGAGACCCTGTCTCTAAATAAAACACACAGTAGGCCTGGGGATGTGACTCACTGGTCAGGTACCCCTGAGTTCAATCCCTGGTACCAAAACAAACAAACAAACAAAAGAACCCTCAAAAATTTCTTTAGAGAGAAGCTATATAATTGTCTGCGCAGAATAAAACTCTTAAGTGTAACTATTTATAAAGATACTAATTATTAATCAGTTTAAAATATGAAGTCTCCTTTACCACATACTTATTCTCTTCTGACACTGACTTTCTCCAGGCCAGGTACACTGGTGCATGCCTGCAATCCCAGTGGCTCAGGAGGCTGAGACAGGAGGATCACAAATTCAAAGCCAGCCTCAGCAATGGCAAGGTGCTAAGCAATTCAGTGAGACCCTGTCTCTAATTAAATAAAATACAAAATAGGACTGAGGATGTGGCTCAGTGGTGAAGTGCCCCTGAGCTCAATCCCTGGTACAAAATAAAAAGATGAACATGTCCGATGATTTAAAATTAACTTGTTGAAACTATGATTCTTCAAACTCCTCTGCTTTCATCAGTCTGGGTTTCCTTTGCCTGCTACTTTTGTCCTTTCCATATTAAAGCTGCTTTTCAAGCTCATTTGATAGTGACCATTTTTGATGAAGCTGGTAATAGCTTTTTTTGAAAACATTTTTTTATTTGAAAATATTCTATTTCAACTTTATTGGAGAAACATTTGCTGGTTTTAGTAGAACAAAATAGACATGTTTCTCAATTTATACCCACTGCTTTTTAATGCTTTTCTTAGCAAATATAATCTATTTATTTTACATTGTGTTCTGCAATTTTGCAATTCAAATGTATAACCTTCTATTTCTTTTGGGGAAACAAAATTCTCAATATATATAATATATATGATTTAGATGTCATTATGATAGTGATAGAGTGAGAGCCAATAAAAAGATCTTCAGAACCCTTAGAAAGTCATTTTGTACATGTTAGATTATTGAAATGAGATCATGTGAAAATAGCCTAAAATGTTCAACTTGTCTCTAGCATCACAAATCTAATATTTTCTGCCCCATATCTTTCTGGATGTAGAAAATCACTTGTTATATGTGATGGCTCTAAGAAATACTTTGGTACCCTGAAAAACATTAATAATAGTGATTTTTATATACATGAAGAGAAAATGCTATCAACTCTTACAACTTAAATAGAGTAGTCTTTTATAAATAATGTATGACTCAATCTGAGGTGTAAACAAAAAAAAAATGACATTTTGATATATTTAAGTTTGAGATACTGAGGTGCATGTTACTCGTGTGTGCTCCTGGTAGGCATCTTGGAATCTGTTTCAACAGGCCATTCTCATCTTTCCACAAACAGTATAAACTCCTTGAATTTTCAAGACAGGGTCTCATTGAGTTGCTTAGCATCTCGCTGTTGCTGAGGCTGGCTTTGATTCTCCTGTCTCAACCTCCCAAAGTGCTGGAATTACAGGTGTGCGCCACTGCACCTGGCTAATGTCTCCCTATTTTTATTAGGTGCATATTTCATAAAATGTTGTCAGAGGAAAGAAATTTTAGAGCTCAGGTCATACTAAAACCAAAAATCCCTAAATACACAAAAGTCAACTTTAATTTGTATACCACCCTTTGCACATAATGATCAGAGATAATATTCAGAGGAAATTGAAATATACCACGATGTGTTTTTTTTTTCTTCAGAGATTAGACTGATGACAGTTCTCATTGCTCATGGTAAAAAAATTTAATTTCACAGCCAGTTTCAAAATCCTGCTGTTTCAGCAGAACTTGCAGAGAGATGCGGGAATGAGCAGAATAAATCCCTATTATAAAGCAAGTATGAAATTCGTAACTTCAGGATCCTCCATAGGAAGCTTGTATTGCTATTGTTACATTTTTTAAAAAATGAAAGGTGGTTTCTATGGTTCTGGGTCCCTTAAAACTCATAAGATAGTGCAGCGGATATTGCATATCTTCAATGGCTAATTCCTATTGCTAATGAGGATTATATAATTATACTAAGAATTAAAATGTTTTTATTCTGTATAAGGCTCCATGTAAGTAGAATGAAAATAGGATGGAAGGGGTGGGTATGAACTGAATTGCAGTGAAATCTTAAGAATCTTGGAAATAGAAATGACTATCATTTATATTAAGAAATTGAGAGTCTGAAAATTTCTGTTAAATTTCTTCATCCTGAAAAAGGAAATTTTGCAATAGACAGAATTATTACCTTAAAGGTACAAGGGGTAATTTTGACTCCAATTTCTACAAAATATAAATTAAAAAACTAGATCCTTAATATTTTTCTTTTTTCTAACTTAAATGGAAATTAAATACATAATGTATCAATCTCATTATTGACATGATTGGTCAGATTTTGCTTTTGTTTACTGGATGGAAAATATTGTTAAATTATTAACATGGACACAGTTTAAAGATTTGTAATTTCGCTAAGAAATGGTACAAGAATTAATAACATTTATAGGTTCTTAGATGCTCAAATAAATAAATATTTAAAGTGCACAAAAATTTCCTGCTTTTTAATAAAGTTGACATACATAGCTACTTATTAAACTCGGGATATGTGCAAGGCTCTGGGTTCAATTCTCAGCATTGCAAAACAAAACAAAACAAAACAATTCAGAACTTAAAAAGAAGTGTTTCATGTAAGAAAGAGGGAAATAAGGAGAAAATAATGGAGACCCAGGCAACTGAGGCCAGACATAAAGTGTCTAATTCTTATCTCTCAGAATAAGGAAGAGGAACTTCCAGCATTCAGATCTGTGCACTTGAGTATTGTGTGAAAAGGATGTGGGTGTCTGCTGGAAATAGGGAACCTAGAGGGTAATTGAATACCTCCATTCTGGTTTCCAAAGCAAGCAGGACTTTTGTCAGTGTTAGCCACTGGCCTTTCACTTCCCAAAAAAGTCTGATTTACTGCAAATGAATCAAGCAATATGTTGTAGACTTCCTTAACAAGACTACTAAAATGCAAGAAGTAAAATCAAGAATGAATAAATGGGATGGATTCAAACTAAAAAGCTTCTTCTCAGCAAAGGAAACAATCAATTAACATAAAGAAAGAACCTACAGAATGGGAGAAAATCCTTACCACACATACTTCAGATAAAGAACTAATCTCCAGGTTATATAAAGAACTCAAAAATATTAACACCAGACAAAACGAATAACCTAAATAATAACTGTGCTAAGAAAATGAACAGACACTTCACAGAAGAAATAAAACCAGTCAATAAACATATGAACAAATGTTCACCATCTCTAGCAATTAGAGGAACTACTCTAAGATTTCATCTCATTCCAGTCTGAATAGAAATTATGAAGAATACAAGCAATAATAAATGTTAATGAGGATGTGGGGAAAAAGGTACACTCATACATTGCTGGTGGGAATGCACATTGGTACAACCACTCTGGAAAGCAGTAAGGAGATTTCTCAGAAACCTTGGAATGGAACTAACATTTGATCCAGTTATCCCATTCCTTGGTTTATACTCAAAGGACTTAAAATCAACATATTACAGTGATGCAGCCACATTAATGTTTTTAGCAGCTCAATTCACAATAGCTAACCTATGAAACCAACCGAGATGCCCTTCAACAGATGAAAGGATTAATATTTCACATACACAGTGAAATATTAATCTCTGTCTTTTAATTGGAACACTAACAGAACCTTACACCTCAAAGCAAGATAATTAGTGCTATGAATTTCCACAAATTTTCATAAACTGTATTTTCATTTATTTCATGATTTTTGAAAAAAATTGTTTTGAAATTTCTTTGATCCATGTTATTTATAAGTGTGTTAATTAGTCTCTATGTATTTGGGGAATTTTTAGTTATTTTTCTATTATTGATTTCTGTTTTAATTTCATCATGGTTTAAGAGCAGACATTGTATAATTTTTACTATTTCAAATTTATTACAGTTTATTGACTAGAATGTGACCTATCATGGTCAATACTCCATGTTAGCTGGAGAAGAAAGCATATTCTGCTGCAGTTGGATGAAGTGTGCTATAATGTCAATTATACCCAGTTCATTATGGTGTTAAGAACTATGCCCTTCTTGAATTTTTCTGGCTTGTGGATGTTTGTCCCTGACAGAGGGATGTTGAAGTTTTTAACTATAAGAAGAGATTCGTCTAATTCTCCTTGCAATTCTATTCGATATTTTTGCCCATGCATTTTGGTACTATATTATTAACCACAAAGACATTAAAGATTATTAAATTTTCTTGGAGAATTGACCTATTTATGATCATGTAATGTCCTTCCTTATTCCTACTAATGTTCCTTGTTTTGAAGTCTGCCCTGTCTGAAATTATTAATAGCTACTCCTTTCCTTTGATTACTATTAATTAGCATGGTATTTATTTCTACATTTAAGTTACCTTCCCTGTAGACAATGTATTTTTTAGTCTTGATTTTTATCCATGCTTATAATATCTGTATTTAAACTGGTGTATTTAGAACATTGATATTCAAAGTGACTATTGACATAATTAATATACTGAACTATCACTACCTTCTACTTGCTGCCTTTGTTCTTCCTTAAAGATAATAAATATTGTTAGAATGAAAGGCCAACAAATAAAACACATGAACAGGTGGAAGAGAATACCTCAGGACTGGGAAGAGTCAACAAGTTCTGTGCAAGTTACAGTGATATTGCCATAGTCCATAAAATAGCTCAATTTCTCTGATTTAGTAGCTTTATAACCATATAGTGAAGCATACAGTAAACCTTTCCTTCAAATCCAATCTATTATTATTGTCTTCACAGGAGGAATTTTAAGATTAACTCAGAAGCAAAACTCGTGGATATTTTTATTATCATAGGCATATTTCCTTTTTACAGGTGAGGACAGCTCATTTATGTGGAATACTTCCATCTATCAGTCTAGTTCTTTGTGTCCTATTCTAAATCTTCTTTAAACATTTTGAGCTATTGCAGTAGAAAAATAGTTTCTTTGTGTCCCCTTGCAATCTTCTTTCCAGGGCCAACCACAATCAATTGCTGTCTCATTGGTTTGACTCTTGATGCCAATTTTAATTGTTCAACTTTATCTTAATACTTGTCTTCCCCTTTCCTTCTGCCACAGAATGGCCAAAGTAGGAGAATAGCATTCCCTAAGTATTTGTCTCCTTATCATCAATTTCTCCACCATCTAGAGCTCACTGCTAGGACTCTGAGTAGATAAATACCAGTCAGTCTCATTATTGGCATATTTCACCCAACAGTTATGGCTAATATACCCCAACTAAGTTAATACAAATATTTATTACAGAAATACAAACATTTGAATACTAGAAAAACTATAAAGACAGTGAATGTAACTTGTTCTAACTTAAGGCCACCTATAATGGGCAAAGGGGTACAAAGGGAAACACAGTGTTTAAAAGTAGGTTTTAACACATTTGCTGGCACAAGCCTATAATTTTGTTGACTTGGGAGGCTAAGACAGGATCACAAATTCAAGGCAACCTCAACGACTTACTGAGACTCTGTCTCAAAGTGAAAATAATAAAAAGCACTGGGGATGTAACTAAGTCATAAAGCATCCCTGGGCTCAATCCCTAGTACTAACCAACAAACCAACCAACAAACAAATAAATATATTTATTATACTTTTTTCTACTTCTTGGAATAAAATTAAAAGTGAAACACAAGTAATTAGAACTAACATTCAGCTGTAAGGAAAGCCTTCAGTGACATGAGATTAATGACACTGCCTGAATTTTTAGCCTGCCAAAATAGGTGGCTAGCAAACTACATGCAAATATATTTCTTAATTTTATTTAAAAGTTCAAAAACAAAGAACAAAATATCAAGCACTGGTACTAATAATTTAAAATACTTTACATTTTAATTAAATATTACAAAGTAAAATTACCAACATATTTTTCTTGCAGCTAAATTTATGTGATAACAAGAACAAATAAATAACATTTGAAAATTACACACATCAGGGGTAATTTTAAAATGTGCAAGTATGAGTCCATTTAAATGCATCAAATATTTAATTAAAAACTTGCACAATTGTTGGTTTATACAAGCTGTAAAAGCAAAAGGTACATTGAAGTATCCTGAAACAAAAAATTCTGGATTCCAGGGAAAGGGGGAAAATGTCAGTCTAAAGAAAAATATAATGTTTAGAAGTGAGTTTTAACTATTTAGAAAAATATATGTAGATATTATATGGATCCAGTTTCCAAGCAGAGATTCATGTAACAGTATTATCAAATAGAAAAGAAAAACATGATTGACTAACAAGTAATTAAATAAAGAACATTGGTTAAAATAATTAAAGATTTTTAAGAATACAGAATCACGTGGACACTCAAATCCCTTTAGAATATCAAAATATAAAGATAATCAATTGTGATATTTATAATGAGTCAAATAAAAGATTGTTTTATTTAATATGCCTTTCTGGGCAATAGAGTATATGTTTATGACCCAGTTCAGAATTTTCTTCCAATAAAAAAATATATGTTTTGCTATCAACATCACTCCCTCTTAGGCATCTTATTGTACCATTTCATCCATGCACATGTATCAGCCTTGCCTTAAACAAATCCCAAGAAAGAGATTGGAAACCAAGTCTGTGTACCAAAAATTTTGCCTCTATTGTGTGCCATACATACTATAGTATAGTTCAGGACTAATATAGAATAATTTCCATAAAATGTCTATTGCTTTAATTTCTTTTTCTTAGAAATACAAAAACATTAGAATTACTTAGTATAGTGCGTGAATTGTGAGCCAACAGATACGCTGAAGTCTTGTCCCTCAGCATCTGTCAAAGTGGTCTTATTTGGAAAGAAGGTTTTGTAGATATAATCAAAATAAGAGGAGGCCATACTAGATCAGTGGGGGCTTCAAATCAAATGATTAGTGTCTTTGTAAGGACAAGGAGATGCAGAGTCACTGCCAAGGATTACTCACAACTGCCAGAAGCCAGGAAGAATGGAGAAAGGATCAAGATGTTTCCAAGGAGCATGGCGGTGCTGACACCTGGATCACAGACACCTGGTTTCCAGAACTGAAAGACACTGTTGTCTAAGTCACTCTGTTTAGGATAATTTGTTATGACTGATATATACCCTTATGAAAGAAAAAATTTTGTACCTCTTCATATTTTCCAAGTAAATATAATAGAGCCAGAACTTCGTTTGTTTGTTTGTTTGTTTTTTACAGTGTGGAATATGACACATTGACACATAATTTTCTTGCATTTTTAGTGTAGTTAAATGATTACTGGAGTATTCATTTAACTCCATGATTACTGGAGTTTAAAAACTCAGATTTGGTAAGTCTGAGTTTTAGTGGCAATTGGGTATTTGGAAATTATTTTGGCCTTTGCCATACTTTAACACTTTGAAGTTTTAGATTCTTTATGTACAGAATTTGCCAAAAGTTTATTAAGTTTATATCATGGGATTGTTGTAAACATTATTTGAGATAATATGTGTTCTAAACTGATTCTTATATCTTAATCCTGCATTGCCTTTAGTCAGCGTCTTCTAAAACACAGTTATCTAGACAAGCATACTAGAAATTAATGGTGATGGGGCAGAATTCAGCATTGATTTACAGGGTAGAATAAACTGCCAAAAATCAGTTCACCTTAATTTTCTTGTTCTCTGAGTTCTGTGCCAGATCAATTTAAGGTTCAACTGAAAATTCTGATTTCTATCTTTAATTATTGAGGAAAATAGGATTCCTTAATTACTTTAATAAGTCATTCTCATTTGGCCTTCCTATAGCTTTTGGACAAAAGTACAAGAACTAATATGCCCATAAGTTCTAAAAAATATATAAATTATATATGACAGTGAATTTGACCTATAGAATTAAGATTTACACTATGAAGCTTTCATTTTTGCCAACATTAGAATAAAAATCTCAAAAATGGCTCTGAATTTTTAAAAAATGCCTGAGAAAAAAACATTACATGTGAATATTCATTGTAAACCAAGATCTACTTCTCTAATATTACTTAATAGAATTACTTCCTTAACAAAATGCTATAAATATTGCTAATTAATGCTGACTATGAGTATGTATATGTGTACGGATCCAGTTATGTGTTATATAGCCAAGAGAAATAAGAAAATTTCTGCTCACATTTTTCCCATTTTAGCCTATTAGAGAGGAGCTAGATAAAGACGTAAACACGAGTAATGCATTATTATATATGTTTCATATTAGTAGTATTAGTTGTCAAAGGAAGAAAAAAAACCAAAAGGAAAAATTTGAGAGAAAATGAAATAATCCATATATAAAAGGATTTTTCGCTGGGCTCAGTGGCACCTTCCTGTAATCCCAACGGTTTGGGAGGCTGAGATTGGAGGATTGCAAGTTCAAAGCCAGCCTCAGCAAAAATGAGACACTAAGTAACTCAGTGAGACCTTGTCTCTAAATAAAATACAAAATAGGGCTGAGGATGTGGCTCAGTGGTCGAGTGCCTATGAGTTCAATCCCTAATACCTCCCTCCTCCCTAAAAAAGGATTTTTACATATGGTGAAGATTGATTTTATAATAGTCATAGAAAATAAGAATAAAAATAAAAAATAATTTTAATAAATTTGTTTCATATGGCTTTTTATTAATACACCAGTAATAATAATTAGGTGTATTATATACCTTTTACATATTGATGAAAACACAACATATATGTATAAAACATAATGAGTTTTCACAAAGTAAACATATCTATGTAGCCTCTGATAACATAGTAAAGTATATTTCACTATCTTTAGAATCCCCTTCATATCCTCTTCCTTTCCTTTTACCTCCATGGAAATGTAATCACTGACATGCCTACTATCTACATTTGAAAACAAACATAAATATAAAAGAAATTATATGGTATATACCCTATGATTTCTATTGCTTAGCTTTACATTAGTGAATTTTATTATAACTATTGCATTAAAATAGCTTATTTTTAGTGCTTTATAATGTATAGTTATATGAACAGAACACTAGTTATCCATTCTCTATTATTGAGTTTTTTCTATTATGAAAGTGCTACTATGAACATGCTTACTGCTATTGAACATGTAAGGCAATTCCACTAGGTAATACCTATGTGTGAGATTTTGCATGGCTTTGTACCAGTGTTCTTTAGGATATCATTTGCATGATGTATCCTTTGAAAATATTTGCTTTGTGTGCTTTATATTTTTAAGATGCATCTTTAATAAGAAGCTTATAATTGACTTGTCAAAGGTTGTCTTTGAAATCTTTCTCTATTCAAATTTTTGTTTCACTAGTGTTAATGTGATTATATGTGTATGTGCATCTACTAATAAATGCTTTGAAGAGTTTTTCTCCTGTCCTATCTCTTGACTCGTTAAAAATTTTAAGTATATTTTCAATTTATTAGTTAATTATACATTGATTTTTAGTATCTGTTAAAGTCATCTTAGAGTTCAATAACTATCACTCTTGATTTATTATGGAATAGCAAAAATATTATTTTGAAGATTTTCTTGGAAAGTTAGAACCTTAAAACACATTGAATCCATGTAACTTCTCTTACCATTGTTATGGTGTCATGAATTTTAACTCTAAATATATTTTTTATTTAAAATATGTTTATTCTGCACTTTCAATATTGAGTATTTCCTGATGCCACATTTGTCTTTGTATAGCTATTGATTATTTCCTGCGTATCTATAGTTCTGACAGATATAATTTTCTTTAGTATGAAAAAACTTAGCATAATGCTGTTTGGCATAGCTATATTGGAGTACATGGCTTATATTTTTTTATTTCAAAGCATTTTTACATACTTTGTTAAAGGATATTTCAACTCAATATAGAAGTGTACACTTTTGTTTTCTTTTCTAGGATTTTATAGATTTTATTTTATTTTCTTACACCTTCCATTGTTACATTGAAAAATAATTCTTAATTCTTGTAACTCTGAAAGTATCATGTTTGTTTTCTCTGGCTCTTTTTAACATCATCTTTGGCTTTGATTTTCTTGTTGGCATTCTCTAGAGAGTTGCTTCTCTCTCTTGTTAAGGGGATAGAGATAAGGAGGATCACCTTAATCGTATTCAAAACCTGAAATTCCTCAAGTCTCACTTGTAGATTTCAGTCATGTTCTGTCCTCATGGCAAAATAGTTTTTCAGCTCAGGGTCTGAAAGGATCACAGAGCTTCTTGTCAGTCAGTCAAATCCCAAACTCTAATCTTTAATTTCTTCTCCAAGAGATTACAGGTGAGTCATTCTTCATTCTTTTTTTATAAGGTAACCTGCCCCTAAAATTTCTCTGTCTACCTGGGAACCTGCAAAATCTGCACAGGTTTCTAACTTGTGGTAGTTGCCATCTGGTAGGTCTTTTGCTTGGATCCTCAGTCTTTTGTATAGTCTAGAACAGGCTTTTTTTTTTTTTTTTTTTTTCCATTTTTGGAAAAAAATGTAGCTTTGAAAGGTTAGTTTCCTTCTCCTTGACAGTAACCCTTTTCCTAGGTTGGGTTCCTTGAGATTTAATGTCTTAATTTTTTTCTTTGACTTCAACTAATACATAAAAATTTTGTACTTGTTAGTCTGTGTTTAGTTCAATAGAAGTTTTGGTCAGTTTGAAGCTTTTTCATCATTCTCAGAAGAAGGAGTCATAAATAGAGTTGACTGAAAGCAATACAAACTGTTTGAGAGAGAGGTGAAAAATGGCAATTTGTATAGCAGAGATATAGATGTATAGCAAAATAAATGGATTAAAGTGATTACTGAGAAATAGTAAAAAACTATATTTTTGTATGTGGTGAGTTTATTTGTATCAAAATTTCTGATGGATTTAAAACTAATAGTCACTTTAAACCAGAAGATGAAATAGTAGTTTCCACATTTAAGCATACTTAATAATCCAGCAGATATATCAGTTTGGACTTTATAATTCATTCATTATATAAGCTTTCCAACACTTTTTGGAATGTCTTGTTGCTTTTTACCTTGTCATAATTGACTTTTCTGAACACACCTTTTCCTTTCCCAATACACATAATGTTAAGGATAGGCTCGGCTGTTATTATAATTATATCAATACCATCAAAGTTTGTTTTCTCACCACATACGTAGCAGGTTGAGTTAGGTGGGCCACTCCTCCATGTGGTGATTCATTTATTGGCATCACCATTCTAGCTATAAGATGAGAAGTTGTAGCCTACATTCATACTCAGGAATGTGAAATATGATTTCTTCTTTTCTTCTTCTTCTTCCTTTTTTTTTTTTTTTCGATGCTGAGGATTGAACATAGAGCCTTGTGCATGCGAGGCAGACACTCTGCCAACTGAGCTATATCCCCAACCCAAAATAAGATTTTTTGATGAAGAACAAATTGTGTCTGCCTCAATGGTAAAGTTAAATAGCTTGTACAATTAAGTAGGGAAACATGTTTTGGTATTTATATATGCATAATTCTAAACAGTTATTTACAAATCCATTCATTTCTGAAATAATTGTGGATTCAGAATCAGCAGTGGCTGAAGGGAAAACGCACACATAGTACTTTATATTCTTGCTTCATTTTCAAAAATATATGTGACAGACAAAAATTATGATATTCCAGTTATAAAAGTACTATATGTTCCTTTTAGAAGCATGGATAATATATAAAGTAAAATTATTTTTATAAATCATCCTTTATTTCCCAGTGTAAGACATTATTAATGTGATTTTCCATGCACTTCCAATTTTTATGTACATCACATATATTGCTTGTATTTTTCAACATTAAATTTAACCTCGTCAAAAATATGAGGCTGAACCATAAGAAAGTGGTCTTATTCCACGTTTTTGAAATACAAGAATAGTGATTTCATAAGATTTAAAGAAACAAAATAAAAAATAAAATACTTTTTTTTATCAGTTAGAAAATTAAACCATTTATATCTGACTCTGTAATATTTTATTTAAAGAATGGGGTAAGGGACTAGGATATGTCTCAGTGGTACAGTGCTTCCCTAGAATGCATTGGCCCTGGTTTTGATCTCCAGCATAACATAAAAAAAAAAAAAAAACAAAAGGAGAGAGACAAAACAAAATATGATGGCTAAAATGTGGGGTAATAGTCATGTAATTTTTTGATAATTAAACTTGGTGAAGGAAATAATTAGTGACATACATCTATCTCTTAAACTAATTAAATTTATTAAAAATGATATACATATATTGATGATTAAAATAATTGGAAATAAGCAGATAGAAGTCAATATTTTTATATCAAAACTATTTTAATAAAAATATAGCCTTTTATCCTGAAAGTAGTGAATAAGCATTCAAAAAAACAAAGCATTGCTATTATATAGGTAATAATATCTAGATGTAATAAATATAATAGATATGCTAATTTCTTATTACTAAAATTTTGACTTAACACAAAAGTTAATGATCCTTAAAGTTGAAAAATGGAGCTATTCCATTAAGTGACTAATGGCTTCCTAATTTTACTAGATATTATAGAATGACACAAAGTAAATTATATTCTAGTGTGGGTCAAAAACATAGAGCAAATTATTACTTTAAATAATCCTAACATTATAATACATTCTAATTTACAGCACTGGAGATTCAATTCACCGAATTAATGTTATTTCATTTGACCAGAGTAATGATGCTTTAAACAAATACATTTCATTGAAATTTTATTGAGCCTACTTTTTAAAATTTTTTAAATTTATTGAAGTGAAAATTACTCATCTTGGTATTTCTCCTGTCTTTATTCTATCATTTTCTGCTCTAAAATATTATTCTTTTAAACTTATTCAACAGATCGCAATGGAGTATAACACACATACCTGTCACAGCATGAAGCTTTGTGTTTTTTCATCAGTTTTTTTAATATTACAGACTATGTAGAAAAATCATTATACTACACATTTGATGGTGATGTAAACAAGGAAACATTATGTACTAACTGCAAATAATTTTGATATAGTTTTAGAAGTTTTAGAGAATTAGTGAAGTTTAATCTTCCCCTTTGTAGACGAAAAAACAATGGACCATGGAGATTTCATGTCCTGATCAAGTTCTGCTTCTTTGACACTAGTTTTGCCAATAGAGAAAAATCAAAGTTGGAATTTTTGCATTTAGAGATTTCTCTTCTGGGATCCATTTCTGGGATTTTAAAACTTATGTTACTTTGTGTTCTCAGCTCTCTGTAGGAACAGTCTAAAAATATGATTTGGTGGCTTTTCTCAATTCATATTTTGTTAGATTGGGAATCAAAGTCCCTGAGCCTGCAAATGGAGGCCATATTCATATTGTATTATTCTTTACATCGAAAGGATAAATCTAATAATGGATGTCATATCATAGAAATAAAAGTCCTTGATTATTTTTAGTAAAAAATATATAATCCCATAGTGAGAAAATATAAACAATATAATAAGGAATGAATTGAAAATGTTGTTCCATAAATTATAGAATTTCATGTTTTTTGTGATATTTGCATCATTTTATTCTTATAAGAATTTTTAAAATCCATTGTAAGGATTTTTTAAATCTCTCTACACAAGTGATTTTAGCTTTGAAATTTGATAACTAAATTATAATTTGTTTATTTCTCTCATTAAAATTATTTTCATCAATTAATAAGAATTGTGTACATTTATAGTATAAATATCAAATATGAATATATTATAGAATGGCTAAAGCAGACAAATTAACATTATTATCTCACATGCTTATTTGTTTATGAGAACACTGAAAATATAGTGTCTTGGCAATTTTAAAGTATATATTATATTGTTATTAACTATAGTCCCAGAGTTATGCAATGAATCTCTTTGTATTCTTTGATTAATGTCTTCCCCAGCCCCTGCCCACACTCTGCCCCTGGTAACCAACATTCTGTTCTGCTGCAATGGATTTCATCTTTTTGGATTCCACACATAAGTAAGATAATATGGTTTTTGTCATTCTGTGACTGGCTTATTTCACTTAACATACCTTCCAGGTTCACCCATGTTGTTACAATTGACAAGATTTCTTTCATTTGTAAAGCTGAATGGTATGATGTATAGAGCCGCCGATGGGCTGTGTATGGACTTGTGTATGGACTTGTGTATGGACTTTCAGCATCACAGCCAGTGAGGGGATAGGTTTGGCATTGGGAATGCCCATGGTACCCCCACAGGTTTAGACCTCCTGATGCAGGTGAACCTTCCCCTCAGCTCTGCCAAAGATCCCACACAGCACAGAAGATGGGGAGACCTGCTGTAGCTGCATAACCCCTCTGAGATGGGTGTGATCTGTTAAGATGCCAATCAACTTGTTGACTGCAAGACACTAAGAAGCAAAACTCCATCCCTGAAACCTTATCCCTGCCTTTGATGTACTCCTTTGAATAAACCATGGGAGCCATTTTGTCTTGTCTTGCCCGGTTCCAGTGTGGGCTAGGATCTATCAAGGGCTCCATCCTTTTGAAACTATAATTCTGTCTTTGTCTTTTGTCCTTTACTAATTATTCTAGACTTCAATTTCTCAGGTGGCTTACATACTCCTTGGCATGAAGAAGAATCCCTCAAGGAGATGCTGGCCGTCTCCCCATAGTATTATATTGTGTTTATTTACCACATTTTTTATCCAGTTGTTCACTGATGAACACCTAGATTGGTTCCATGTTTTGGCGATTGTGAATGAAGCTGTAAAAAATATGGCAGTGCAGTAAATCTTCCATATACTCATTTCAGTTATTTACATATGTACTCAGAAGTAGGAGTACTGGATTATACAGTAGATCAATGTTTCGTTTACATAATGACTGAATGAATTAAATATTCCCACTAACAAGGATTACTTTTTCTCCACATTATTACCAACTCTTGTCTTTTGTCTTTTTGCTAATAGCCATTCTAGCAAGAAGTCATTTCTGTAATGTTTTGATTTGTATTTCTCTAGTGATTATGATATTGATCTCTTTTTTTCTTTCATATACTTGTTAGCCATTTGCATGTTTTCTTTGAGAAATGCCCATTCAAATCCTTTGGCCATATTTTATTATTGAAATTCCTTAAAGATAATGAAATAAAAAGCATTAAAATCAGATAAGAAGTTGAAGTGTGTCTGTACAGACAACACATAATAGATATAGAAAACCCAAAGACTCCAAAAAATTAAAAATAATAAATTTAGTAAAGCATCAAGATATCAACATAAAACATTTCTATACACTGATACCATTTTTTATGTAGAATTTCTCTTATTTTGCAAGAATGTTGTATGTTTACTTTCTCTTCTTTCACCATTTCACTTGAATAAGCAAATTACATCAAATAGAACTTCATTTTGAATGATTATTTGACTCTCTTCACACTTTGTGAGAGATATTCACCTTTTCCATGAAACTAAAGGTAGAACTTATATTTTAGGTTGAATTTATTTTTAGGTGATGTTGACTAACATTGTTTGGTAGATCTAAAGTACGTTCTTTGAGATCTGATTTTATTTTATATTTTATTTTTATTTTTTTGGTACCAGGGATTGAACTCAGGGGCACTTGACCACTGAACCACATCCCCAGCCCTATTTTGTGTTTTATGTAGAGACAGGGTCTCACTGAGTTGCTTAGTGCCTCACCATTGCTGAGGCTGGCTTTGAACTCACAATTCTCCTGTCTCAGCCTCCCTAAAGTTCTGCCATTACAGGTTTGAGCCACCGCACCCAGCTGAGATCTGATTTTATTTTATCAAGTGGTTAATATGGGGTTTACACAGCTGTACTTAGCATATCTCTTATTCTTATAGAAAGGCCCATTAGATTTTATTGCCATGGAATGTCAGATTTGGATACTGTTTCTTGAATTTTAAATAATTTTTTCTGTCACTCCCATTCTAACCCATAAACGAAACAGAAGAACATGAACTTAGTCTCTATAGTTTTGGGAACCTACTTAATTGCTTACAACTAGAGAAGAGGGCCCTTGGGTAAATTAATCTTCATTGGAAACCCCCATGTACTTACTGACTACTAAAAGTCTACATCCTTTTATTTTCTTTTGCTCTCTGTTGCCTGTGTTTTTTTAGGTTTTCTTTATTGCTAAGGATAATTTACTTTCTTGTCAGTTTTTCACGCATGTATGATTGGCCAAATGACAGTAGCTTGAGCTCTACTAAACAAATTTATAGAGAAACCTACTGTATGAGGTTTTTATTTATTCTCATGGTGAACTGCTTTCCTGTCTCTAAGGCTCCTAATCTATAAATGTTCACATCAATTTGCAGAATTTTGCCACTTAAAGGATGTAGCCCTTTTGTTGGGGACATGGTGGATGGTGGGGATGGATGATGAGCTGACCCAAGCAGTAGCTTTTCCTCTTGGGAGGTTTTAGAAAACTATTATAGAAGATTATGCCTCTGTATAATTTGTTTTCTATTGTTGAAGATTTTGTGCATTTATTTATTCATCATAAAACAATATACTATTATTGGACTTCACTATCTTACCTTCAAATTCTCTTGGCTTTCAATTACTTTTCCAATCAAAGCTGGCATTTTAATCTTGAATTTAATCCTAAATTATTTTCCTTTAAATGATTTATATATTCACTTACCAACATTTCTAATTAGAGCTCTAGTACTAAATTGGAATATGAATCTTTCAACTGCTGAGTTATTTGATACAGTCATTAGTGCACATCTCAATTTTGATTAGTTTTTATTCCACATGATGTTTCTTCTTGTTACTATGTTAATAGATATTACTACTTTTGTAAGGAAGCTTTGCTGAAGTCATTTTATTTTAAATGGAAAGTACTTTTTCATGTGCTTTAATATTTTTCCTATGATGTTAGGTCAGAATAGGACCATACATATTTATATTTTATTCCTTATCACTCTAAATTATGTGTTCTTTATAAGATTCAAACTATATTTCATTCTCTCTCACTACTATTGTTTCTTTAATGTAATGTTATACAGTCTCTTTTGAATTCTAGTGGAAACAGGTGGTTAATTTTTCAGACTGAAGGTCTCAAATCTCCAGAACAGTGCATTGGAAAGCTTCAGAAGTACAGTTAATTGAATAATTGAACCAACTCTACAAATGGCTGAACCCCAGTATTTGCATCTGTTGAAAATTCTCACAAGTGCATGTCAAATGGAAAATGCAGGCTTTGCATAGTTACAAAAGGAATTCCCAGTCTCTGATGTACCTTTTTTTCTTTGTAGTAAGAACATAAGTGAATTTGAAAATAATCTTTTTTAATTAATTGATTTGCTAATAAACATACACTGTTATCTTCAAAACAATAGATAAACATGAGTGATATATTGGGAATCACAATCACACCCAAGCATAATTCTTTAATAACACTCTTAGGCTTTCCATGCAAATTGATTTTATACCAGATGTGGTTTATATGCCAAAGAATAGATGTTTTAAAAGTAAACTACTCAAATAATTATAAAAAGAACACCATACCAAATGTGTATAACTGATACAATAAAATTAACCCTA